>JASFDD010000262.1:0-28781 GCA_036937055.1 Nidula microcarpa | reverse complement strand
CACACTCGGACAATGTTATTTAAAACACGCCACTGCCCTTTTGTCCGCCTGCCGAGCCTCTATGTAATATCTGCTTCGCCATCATCCCTCCATGGCCCTTTGAACCAATGCTCTGCACATGTCCTCCCATGCGGCTGCGACAAAAGCTCTTCGCCGTCAACGACCCCAGCGAGCCCGATGCAATGCCCTTCATGACCAACCACGAGCGTTCTTTTCTCGTTAATCTTTCTGCTCACGCCCTCGGTTCTTTGGGCTTCGGACTGGTGCGCGTGTAAATCATCTCGTTCATTACTTCATACCTACTATCCCACCTAGAGCATCCTCGCTATTTGGGTAGGATGGCTTATGCCCGCTGTGCCTGTGGCCGTAGAGGTTCCTCCTCCCAGGATCGACAAAGCCCGGCGCCGTTCCGCACCCTCCGTACTACCAGCTCCTCTTTCCCCCACATCTCTGGCTCGCCGTCCTCCCATCCAAGCGCCTCTGAGCCCCATTCTGTCCTCTCGGTCAGACGAGTCCCCGCTCAGCAGTCGCGACAGACACGTCTACTTCGTCGATTCCGGTCGCCCCAGCCCTTCACGGCGCAGCACGTTGCCTGCAGACATCTATGGAAACGACTCCTTCAAAGGCACACCGCCTTCGAGGACTGCGCAAGATTCTTCCACCTCGCGCCCTGGTAGCCCAACCTCGACCACTTCGACGGATGCCACTACTTCGACCCTCGTGGAACCTTCACCGTGTACAAAGATCACTGAAACTTGCGAGGAGATCACCCCGGATTCCGACTCCTCTCGTCAGTCTTCACGGACGTCTCTTCCGTTATACTCCCGTATGCCACGTGTGAAGATCAATTTCCACAATAAAGGAAGGCGCACTCCAGTTCTTGAGAGCAAGCTTAGCCCAGTAGTGGATTCACCAAGTGCGCGTCTCTAATAATAATACATTCTCTTTCTCTCTCTGACTTTCGCTATCTTCAGATGTGGAAACCTTCAATGTCAATATTCAGAGATCCAATTCGACTTCAGCAGCATGTTCACCCGTTCACCGGAGTCAAACCGCTCCAGATGTTCTCTCTCCAAGGCCAATATCATCTGCACGTTTGGCACTAAATCGATGTCTCTCACCTCGGCCCTGCACACGACCCGCACAAGGACCATCACCTCTTACTCCTTTAACGCCGACGACCCCCGTTCCCAGTCCCAGTCCCTCTACCTCTTTCTTCCGACGATCTCAGCGACGCACATCAGCTCCCATACGACGCACATTACCCTACGAAGCGCCCTATTTCGCCTCTCCGCCTGGCGCATTTGACGAAGAGATCACCTATACCACCGCCTTACGAGGACAAATTCAGTTCGCGGAAGACGTAATGTCGCGAGCAGCTGCTAGCGACGATGATGTACCGAGATCTCCTCGCGAGCGTGAACGGAATTTATCCAAGAACGCCCTTGATGACCGCCAGCGTCCTGTACAGAAACGCAGGTCTGCAAGCGCAGGTCTCGTGGAGAGGTCGGCGCGGCGTTCTTATGACCTTAAATTAACAAAGTAGACCTAACACATATTTATATATATTGTGAGTTTCTTCTCGCCTTCTGAGCTATACTCGACAACTGATTTACACTTCCTCGCCCCGTCCAGATTGCTATTCCATGGTATCTTTAGAGCGGAACACAAGACCTAGTAATGCACACAGCATGACAATGTACTATTATTGCATTAATGCATCTCCTCTCGTCTCTTGACTTGTTGAGTCTGGACTTCTGAGTCTTCTTGCGAGTGCTTATGTCAACCGCGACGCGTTTCGCGATGTTCGTCACGTGTCATGTGGAGCGACGATGGATTGAGTCGCGACAGGCCGCGGCCATTGAGATGAAAATATCGAAACGTATATCTGTCTCAGCTCTACTCTCTCGGCTGACATTCTACAAACACTATCCTCCGCCATTTAGCTCACCATGAGTGCTTCAGACTTGTCTACCCCAACGGGGTCCGAGGTGACATCCATCTCCATCTCTGTCTCACCAAAGTTCACCCCAGCGCTTATCGTCATCGATATGCAAAACGACTTCGTATACGGCAGCCTCGCCGTTCCAGGAGCCGCCTCTATCATCGACATAGTCAACAAAATCATCGACATGCCCCAATTCAAAGTGCGCATCGCGACCAGAGACTTCCACCCGGACAACCACGTCTCCTTCGCCAACACGCACAAGAAAGAGCTGTTCTCGACGCAGATGATCTACCATCCCGACGATAAGGAGCAGCTGCACGGCATAGAGCAGATGATGTGGCCGAGCCACTGCGTCGCGGACTCGGGGGGTGCGGAGTTCGTGCCAGGGCTCATAACCAACAAATTCAACAAGGTCGTGCACAAGGGCACGCACCCCAACATTGAGTCGTACTCCGCGTTTCGCGATATATGGCAGCGAGGGGTGACGGACTTGGCAGATATTCTGGATGTGAATGGGGTGACGGATGTGTTCTTCGTGGGGCTGGCGGGAGATTACTGCGTCAAGTATACGGCGCTTGATGCGGCAGAGTTTTCGTACAAGACGTGGGTGGTGTCGGATGCTGTGAAGAGCATATCGAACGATAAGCTTGCGCAGCAGGAAATGGAGAAGAAGGGGGTGAAGTTCTTGACTGCGGAGGAGCTTATCTTCAAATTACAGAATGAGACAGAGTAATATGTTTAGGCATGGTAATTTGGTGAGCACTACTCTATTGCATGAGAACTCGTTATGACTAACGCTGTGTTTATGTTCACAAGATATATTTCTATCTCATTTGTGATTATAATTCTGCATAATAAGCACTGGCCGTGTATTAGTAAAACTTTAAAGTGCGTATGCATCTCATACTCATGATACCCATGAGGCTTGACTTAAAGTTATCAACAGTGACTAGTAATTACTACAATGGTATTTGGCCAGGCATCCAACATCAATCTTCCTTCAGTATTCAGAGATTCCCATATTCATTGGAGTCTTACATTGCCGCCACCACAGAATCTGGATGCACCAAGCTCTTCCGTCCAGTTGTCGTACGATGTATCAAAATGATCGCCATATCATTTACTTCTATATACAAGGTGACGACACAGCAAGACGACAAGAGCAAGTCGATCTCGTTTGGCTTGTCATGGATGCAGACTGGGAAAAAAAATCCAGTTTCTATTTTTATTCCAGAATTTCCAAGTTCTAATCGAATGGTGGCAAGTTATTGGCTCCTCGATGGCGTTTATTCTGACAGACCGTCATGAGTTAACAGAGCGAGCATGGATTTCACAACAGGATTCTGTTGCTCGGCAGCATTGAGCATCGTGCCCGCCTCTACGCATCGTTCGAGTTGAGCATCCAACAGACGCCTGATTGTTATCAGTCAGAAAATGCATCACGAAGAATGACGACGTCCATACCGAAGTTGATTGACAAGTATCCCTATGCGAGGCCAGGCTTTTAATTTGATAAAGCTGTCCTTACCACCGATTGTGAGGCCACCCCCAACGTGATTAACAGAAACATTTCCTCCGAATAGCAGGAGTGCATATAGCGGAACCTAACGAAACAGTCAGCGACTGCGTAACAGTGGGAAATGCGATGTTTGTTGTTCACCTCAGTGGCATCTCTCAAGAACACTTTGCTTGTCATATGTTTATGGAAGTACACCAAAAACGGCGACTTCCAAGTAGCAACTCCAAACAGCACACTCGCTGGATGTAAGAACACCCTTCCTTCTCTAAGATCATACATTTTGAACTCCTTCGCGGTATTTTCGCGCTGGACAGTTCCAGCTTGGACCTTATCAAATTTGACTGCGGATTTCGGAAGATGGACGCGGGCTACGCGTGGCCATAAGCCGCCGAGTACGACGGCTTTCAGAAGGTTGACGTTCTCGCTGTTGACATTGAGTGCCGGCGTAGACGGGCTGGACTTGAGTGGAATAAATCCGAGATCGGATAGCGATGAGATGAAGTCTTGTCGGAGAGTGGTAATTTCTCGGACAGTGGTAGGAGAAATAAAATTCTAACAAATATCATCATCAGATTAATTTATTCATAAAAGAACAACAGACGGATTGACTTACATCTTCACAGAATCCTCTAATGGCACCATGCGATTTACCTTCCGCGCGTAATTTTATGCATTCGTCATAAGCCCTCATGTCTGTCAGGAGGTCGCTGCCTGCATAGGAAAAGCGGGCTCTTGCTCTGATAGGGGATATCAGACAAACTCAAAACGAGCTAATTCACATCAGGCTCACTGGCTAGCTTCATCGCGTTTATCCATCGGACTGACGAACAAGGGTTTAGACGTTAAACAAGCGGCCACGGTGAGGATTGGCCCTAGGCATTGAAATATGCATCCGAGGATCAGCATCTAGGTGAAGACGAGATTCCTTTAGATCTAGTTTCAAGGAAGTGGCAAGCCATGAATTACCTTGGCAAGACGAATATCAAGGGGAAGCATCGACTATAAAAGTGTTAGGCAGTACTTGGACGTGTATCATGGAATATGCACTTACAATGTGCCGCCCAAGGGCCGTGAGTTTGCCATTCTGATCGATAGCTCCGATCTCTTCAAGCGTAGACCACGCTCGATCTATAGCAGCAATTTTGGGTGGATCGATAGCCCGGGTCAAGTAGAGCTGAGAAAGTTTCGCCATTAGTGAAGGCAAGGCACATTCAAATGACAGTGCTAACCTTGACATCCTCTTCCTCTCTCATGACTTTGACTGTCAAAGATAAACTCTCCAACGGAACTCGGAGGATTTCTGGTATGGGGAATTTGGCCATATTGATTTCTTGTTTTTTCGTGTAGAGTTTGTAGCACACGCCAGGTTGTGTTCGCCCAGCACGGCCCCTTCGTTGTCTTGCTGCAGCACGAGTGACCCATGTTTCTACAAGCCTCGAAAGGCTCGTCTCTGGGTCAAATTGGGTCTCCTTCACTCTACCTACATCGACGACGTAGATTACATCGTCGATAGTAATGGAAGTCTGGAAATTCAATTCAGTATCTCGTAATCGAAGAAATTTTATCGACAGTACCTCTGCAACATTTGTCGCAGCGACTATCTTCCATTTCGAGGTCTTGTCGAATACACGGCGTTGCTCGTCACTGGATAGATTGGCGTGGAGAGGCAGAATCTCTGTGTCTCTGCTGCCAATAGTGGCACTGATCGCATCAATGCATTGCCGAATCTCGTTTACACCTGGGAGGAAAATTAAAATGCCCCCTCGTTTCTCCGCCTTTGATACAATGTAACTGACAACCGCTGCAATCAACTGGAACGAGTTTCAGTACTACTTAAAGGAAAGAGAAAAGGCCATGTACCTGGTAATCTATGCGGTCCGAGCGGATGATGTTTTGAATCGCCGTGATACTGGCCTCATCTAGTCCCTGCGACTTGTATTCTTCGCGGAAAGATCTATCAGCTTCGTCGCTCAGTTTCTTACCACCCCGTGGCGACGGAGGTTTATAGTTGATAAGAGAAATGACGTCCTCCAAATATCTGCGACCGAAACATTTGTTTACGAAGAGACTGAAAGTGTATGCGTACATACCTATCTGTCACCGGGTGTGCGAACCCGGGAATGGTGAGCAAGGGTGCATCATTGAAATATTTAACGAATGTCTCGTGATTGATAGTGGCAGACATCAGAACCACTTTCAAGGTAGGATGAGTTTTCAACAGCTCCTTCAGCTCGAGCAATAGAAAATCTCCGTCTACGGAACGTTCATGGACCTACCAAGCATAGTGAGTAGAGATTCGGAGGAAATGATCTTTTAGCACACCTCATCAACGATAATGTGCGAAACATTTTGCAGGTTGTCACCAGTGCCAAGCCGTCTGATCACAACTCCAGTTGTGCAGAATAGTAGCTTCGTCCTTCTATCTTGTTTGCTTTCTCCGCGTATCGCATAGCCTACAGACCCATCTTCAAGTCGTTCGTACGAGACGCGTGCGGCAACAGAGATGGCTGAAATCCTTCGAGGTTGGGTGACAACAATAGAAGCTCGAGACCCATTGTTGGACATGATCAGTGAGTCCAGAACAAATTGAGGTACTTCTCGCACCCTCTTAGAGACTTTCAAAGTAATGACATAACAGGACTCACACTGCGTAGTTTTTCCACATCCAGTTTCACCGACTACCACAACGACACGATTTTTCTCCAATTTCTCCAGAAATTGGTCCTTTGCCTTGAAAGCAGGGAGCTTCTCTCGGCTAGCAGATATCGCTGGATACTGTAAGATAGAGTGAGCACGGTATCTCAACAAGCTGTCCAGACAATCGAACCTTATCACCACGGCGCAACGCCTCAAAGTCCTTCTTGATCTGGGCATCGTCACGATCGTCTCGCCTTTGTGGTCCTCTAGTCCGCCCCTTAGTAGTAGTGAAAAGGCTCTGCTCTGAGAAATCCGAAATTTCAAGTTGAGAAGCTTGAGGACGAGGATTGATATGCCTGAGAACAGAGGACATATCCGGGGGACCATCATCTTCAATCGTTGCCCAGACACCTTCCAGATTCCTCATGGCAGCCATACAAAAGCCTTCTCCGGGCTCGATGAAATCTCCGGATCTCATTGCCATGAGAAGTTGAGAGAGCAGGTGAAGGCGTATGTAGGCCGGTACTGACGCAGAGGTGATATATATCGGCGCATAATCAGGGCGGGGATAGCGATCGTTTGAAGATGTCAGGATGTGCAAGTTCATGGGAGCGCTGAACAGCGGCATGGCGATGTGTCCAGGCTCTTCCTCGTTGGCGCCAAGTGCCTCGAGCTCACCGGCCTCCATCTCGTACGGCTCTAAGTTTTCTTGGTCGGAGATCTCGTCTGGATCCTGGCCAATAAGCTTCCTCCCAAGCGTTACCATAAGCAGGTCCCAGTTTTGTAAAAGCTCGACTTCAGATGTACACTCTTTCACAAGATGAGCAGGCCAACCAGCTTCTTTGACGGCCTTGTCCTCGATCCATCGTTTCTTCAGGTCATCAGTGCCAGAGTGTGCTCCAGTTATGAACGGATTGGAGGAGTTGTTGGAAGGTAGGAAACGCTGAGGGAGATCGCACTCGGGAACGTGAAGGACTAGGTACTCAATAGATGCTTCCAGAGGGGAGAGTGAACCCAATAGATTCGAGGCCAGAGGAGATGGCTGGGAGAGGAATGCAGTGACATTGCGGATTTGAACAGGAGTGAAGCCTAGGTGAACCAATTGCCGTGATATATCTTGTGCGCCTTCTTCACTGAGGATGGAAGGAGCAATTTCGTCTGCTGCCTCCGGATAAAGAGAAATACCCTAGCAGGAGTGTAAACCAATGGAAGAAACCTTTACAATAGACTAACCTTCTTAACAGAGTCTTCCACCAATTCACGGAGCCCAGCAGCCATCTTTACTTCCGGTGCCTGAGCGAATTCCCCAGACACCTGAGCCTTATGTCCATCTGAAGGTTGCGAGCTGGAGGCTTCTTCCCGTTTTTTCGCAGCTTTAGCCTGGCGCATGCTCACTTCCTGCTGTGCAGCGAATGGATCAGCATCGTACATCCACCTTTGATGCTCTGGAACGTTCTTGTGCTCAGCAGCCAACTCAATCCAATAGTCTCGTGGTCCCGCAGGGAGCACGCGGTTGAGCTGTATGCCATTGCAAAACTAGCAGAATATACATGTTCAGGGTTATACGACCTTTGCATCGACGCAGAAATGCCTTCACGAACTCGATATAATGCATACGTTGCTCCCCAGTGACGAGCCTCTATAGCAGTTGGCCTGCAATATGGCGGATGGGGCTCCAGCCGGACAGATTCTTTCTGAGATGTCTTTTTGTTGAGTTTGCTTAGAGTGACGACAAACGAATATCCATCCTTTCCGCGACTGCGCTGGAGAAGCGTCAGCATACATGAAGACTACAGAATGGTAGAAAACTTACAGTATCCACGATAGGCTTCTCCCAGCCTAGTTTCTGGCATCTGGCTCAATGTCAGCGGGGCCGGCGGCGAGTTCTCGAATAGCACATAATTATGTTTCGGGCACATTCTCACCTTTCATGAAGCAAGCTCAAGGGATACTTTGAGCCAGGAGGAAAGAGAGGTTTCTCGGCATCATCGTTGACGCTAGTTTCTGGTTCTTTACCTGGCTTCGAGGAGTTCCCAGCATTGCCAGACTTGACAATACCTTTGCGCGGGGGCATATGGTCGGTAGAGAAAAGATAATGGGCTGACTAAGCTGCGTCTGTTGGTTGTGACTGTTCGGCTTTCGACTCTGCGTTCCCGCCGTGACTTTTCCCTCTTACCACCACCATGGCTGACGCTGACCTCTACAATCTCGAGTTCCTCTCTCTCGTCGCAAAAATCACGCAGGAGATCAACAACTACACTGGTCTCAACGACAAAACACTAGCCGAATTCGTCATCTCCATCCATGACTACTCAAACAAGAGTCTCCCTGCTTTCAAGGCGAAGCTCAAGGAGGTTGGCGCAGACTTCCCAGACTCCTTCGTGGAGAACGTAGACCGTCTCATCCTCAGCCTGCATCCAAAGTACAAAAAACTAAAATCCTCGAATGCAGCTGGGAAGTCTAAAGCGCCAGCAGAAGGCGAACTGACGGAGCAGGAGAAGAAGAAGCGACTATTTCCTGGTCTGGCGCTGCAAGACAAGGAAGTACCTCCTGCCGTTCCGGATGATGTGTTTCTGGAGGAGCTAGGGGATCTAGTGACTGGGAGAAGGGTGCGGCCTCGAACGACGGATGATGGTGAGCCCTCTCCGAAACGGCAACGAAGAGGCCGCTCACCATCGCCGCAAAGGCGAAGTCTAAGTCCTGGGAGGGGACGAGGGCACGGGGACCGGAGGGATGGCTGGGGAGGACGAGGTGGCGGGAGGGCAGCCATAGATGAGAAGCCTGTCTTATTCAAAATCTACAACGGGAAAGTTTCGGGTATGAAGGAGTTTGGAGCATTTGTCACACTAGAGGGCGTGGCAGGCAGAGTAGAAGGTGTGTTCCTCTTCTGAGTTAACCTGAAGTACGAAACTTACGAGATTACTGTGAACAGGAATGGTACACGTATCAAATATTCAATCTGGTGCTCGTGCAAATTCCGCTGCCGATCTGTTGAGTAGAGGGCAGCCCGTGAAAGTGAAAGTCATGAGTGTTGCTGGAAACAGGGTTGGACTTTCAATGAAGGATGTAGACCAGGTGTCTGGTCGCGACCTCACGCCACACCTTCGTATCAAATCCGAGGCTGAGATAGAAGAAGACCGTATAAAAGCAGCCCGCGCCTCATCGGGTGCCAATGCTCTTCCTCTCAGGTCGAAAGACGAAGCACCTGTTCGCTCGGCAAAGCGACTGACGTCTCCTGAGCGATGGGAGATCAAGCAACTCATCTCCTCTGGGGCGATTGACGCCTCAGAATACCCCGATCTGGACGAGGGCCTTAATGACCCTATGGCTCACGCCGAGGTAGAGGAGGAGCTGGACGTTGAAATCCGAGAGGACGAGCCACCATTCCTAGCAGGGCAGACGAAGCGGACGCTTGACCTTAGTCCCGTTAAGGTTGTCAAAGCCCCAGACGGTTCCTTGAATCGAGCTGCGCTTGCTGGCGCATCACTTGCCAAGGAGCGACGCGAGCTGAGGCAGCAAGAGGCAAATGAGGAAGCCGACTCAGAAGCTCGCGACTTCAGTCAACCATGGCTGGATCCTATGTCCAAGGATACGGATAAAATGTTCGCTCAAGACTTACGAGGGAATTTGAAGAGCCAGAAGGCGGGAGAGGTTCCTAGTTGGAAACAAGCGAGCTTCAATAAGGCAACAACTTTCGGTGAGATCACCAATCTCACTATTCAAGACCAACGGAAGAGTTTGCCCATATACAAACTTCGGGACCCATTATTAAAGGCCATTGAGGAGGTAAGTTAGACTTATATCTCTGTGCCATATACCTGAAGCTCACGTATGACCATAGCATCAACTGCTCATCGTTGTCGGGGATACCGGATCCGGCAAGACAACGCAGATGGTCCAATATCTTGCCGAGTCTGGGTATGCGGACAGAGGTCGCATTGGATGCACACAACCTCGTCGTGTTGCTGCTATGTCTGTCGCGAAGCGTGTCTCAGAAGAGGTTGGTTGCCGTCTCGGCCAAGAAGTTGGCTACACCATTCGTTTCGAGGATTGCACCAGCCCAGAAACGAGGATTAAGTACATGACGGACGGTATGCTGCAGCGAGAATGTTTGATCGATCCGCTGTGCAGTCAGTATTCCGTCATCATGTTGGATGAAGCCCACGAGCGCACGATCGCCACTGATGTCTTGTTCGGTCTTATGAAGAGTAAGCAGCCACTTTCATTTATGGTCATACGCGTACTGACTTCGACATTTTCAGAGGCTGTAAAACGTCGTCCCGACTTAAAAGTCATTGTTACCTCCGCCACCCTCGATGCCGAGAAGTTCTCCAAGTACTTCTTTGGTTGCCCTATCTTCACCATCCCGGGTCGCACATACCCCGTCGAGATCCTTTATACCAAAGAACCCGAATCCGACTACCTCGACGCGTCCCTGATCACGGTGATGCAAATCCATCTCTCAGAACCTCCCGGCGACATCCTCCTCTTCCTTACTGGTCAGGAAGAAATCGACACTGCCTGCGAAATTCTCTTCGAGCGTATGAAAGCGCTAGGTCCAAAAGTACCAGAATTGATTATCCTCCCTATTTACTCCGCTCTTCCATCCGAAGTCCAATCAAGAGTCTTCGACCCCACTCCTCCAGGTGCCCGTAAAGTTGTCATTGCCACTAACGTTGCGGAGACGAGCCTGACCATTCCTGGTATCTACTACGTTATTGATCCCGGCTTTTCGAAGCAAAATGCCTACGATCCTCGTCTGGGAATGGACTCTCTGGTCGTCATGCCTATTTCTCAAGCACAGGCGCGTCAAAGGTCAGGTCGTGCTGGCCGTACGGGACCCGGAAAATGCTATCGCCTTTACACGGAAGCAGCATATCGCAATGAGATGCTTCCTAATTCCATTCCCGATATTCAACGCACCAATCTTTCCGCCACCATCCTGCAATTGAAGGCAATGGGCATCAATGACCTTCTTAGCTTCGACTTCATGGACCCTCCCCCTGCTCAGACGATGTTGACAGCCCTAGAGTCGCTCTATGCTCTGTCGGCATTAGACGACGAGGGTTTGTTGACAAGGCTAGGACGCAAGATGGCCGACTTCCCTATGGATCCCCCATTAGCAAAAATGCTTATCGCGTCAGTGGAGCTTGGTTGTTCGGAGGAGATTCTATCGATCGTCGCCATGCTTTCGGTCCAGAGTGTGTTCTACCGCCCGAAGGAGAAGCAAGGGCAGGCCGACTCGAAGAAGGCCAAGTTCCACCAGCCGGAGGGTGACCATTTGACGCTGTTGACAGTGTACAACGGGTGGAAAGCTGCGAACTTCTCAAATCCTTGGTGCTATGAGAACTTTATTCAAGCACGGAGTATGAGGAGAGCACAGGATGTGCGGAAGCAGCTTTTGGGTATCATGGACCGGTAAGTCCCAGGTGATGCCACTGATCCCTCATTCGTTACTGACTAATGTTTTAGATACAAGCACGACATTCTCTCCGCTGGACGGGACTACAACAAAGTTCGGAAGGCCATTTGTTCAGGATTCTTCCGGAACGCAGCCAAGAAGGACCCGCAGGAGGGATACAAGACATTAGTGGAAGGCACGCCGGTTTACATCCATCCCTCGTCCGCGCTGTTCAATCGGGCTCCCGAGTGGCTCGTGTACCACGAGTTGGTATTGACGACGAGAGAGTATTGTCACAATGTTACGGCCGTCGAACCGAAGTGGCTCGTCGAAGTAGCACCCCAGTTCTTCAAGGTCGCAGATGCAAACAAGATCAGTAAACGCAAGCGACAAGAAAAGATCGAGCCACTATTCAACAAGTACGAGAAGCCAGACGAGTGGCGGTTATCGAAGGTCAAGCGGAGTGCTCGTTCGGTATGTTTATCTTCACTATTACTCTTTCTTTTCACTGCTCATGCCTTGTAATACAGAGTCAAACTTTTGGCTGAGAGTCTGGTTGCGTCAGAAAGCCGTTCATATTGGCTTTTGTATTATATATATCATATATCCAATCCATTTGTAACCATTGTTTACACTGAACGCTGTACCCTACAATGAAAGTAGTGAAGTATAATCGAGACAATGATTTTTTTATGAGCTCCAATACTGTAATCAAGCGAGGAACGGAGCGCAAATGGGATATGTGGTTTGGATCCATCCAATGAATGAATGTGCGAATCTGCGCGAAGTCCTAGTAATTCCTGCAGTTCCGAATAAAGTTGTCTGCTTGGGAAAGTATTCCTAAAAGGCGAGCGGAATATAGTAGCACCATTGCTTCTGTGACTATATTTATGTAATGGATTATCTAGTGTTCGAATAACTATCAGTTTAGTCAAATCAGCAGGAGGGGAATGACTTACATCGTGTACAGGGGCCCATATTACCCTACGAATCGCAGTGCGTCAGCGCCTACATAGTACTTCGCAACTTCTCCTGGTTTCGTAGGCGGTGCAGCGGGGTCAGGAACGAGCATGAATGTTTGAGAAAAAACGCGCGGGTGGCCTTCCACAGCTCGTAATGGCGTGTTTGGAGGGTTCCCAGTTGGTCCACGACCATGAGTTACGTTCCCAGAGACCGTAATCAAGAGTGACGGTGGTTGCGTGCCTAATTGTCATTTTAACGTCTGCAGTATGCAAAGGATGCAAAGCGACGTGCCTGGTATTGGATGGCAATCAAAGGACTGCACTTCATGTTTTGTTATTGGCATTTTCTCGATGAGCTGCCTGAGACCATCTGCGCCCTGGAATGGTTTCCCGTTCCATGTTAACGAAGAATTTGGACGGTAGAATTGAGGAAGGTCTGAGAGGCGGGTGTCCGAGTCATACGTGGTATAGTAAATGCGCGTAAAGTGGTCGGCTGCTCTAGTGGCAATCTCGATGCTAGGGGAGAAAAACACCTTGTCAGTTGTTAGGAAAGATCGAGAATACAATGCTACTTACTCGTTGGGTGTCAATGGGGATGGGTTGGCAATGGTGGCCATGGTAGTTGAAAGCAAAGCTGTGAAAGTCTGGAGACTGGTGTACCAGTGTAACAAGCAGTGTACAACTCGGCCACCGACTAAATTAGCGTTCTCACATCATGTGACCGGGTTGCCTTATACGTCATACCTAAGCCTTTCCTCGAGTTCATCGTCCAGTACGACGACCATGGCAGAAAATCAGATTCGAGTTATAAGTCTCAATTGCTGGTAATATATTTGATGAAATTTTCTTATCCTTGAAGTCTCACTTTTATGTTGCAGGGGACTCAAGTATGTCTCTAAAAACCGCACAGAGCGTATCCACGCGATTGCTCATGAGCTCTCTCAGTCCAACCACGATATCATTGCTCTGCAAGAACTATGGGTCTTTTCCGACTACGAGCTGGTGAAGGAAAGCGTCTCGAGGCGCCTCCCATACTCCAAATTCTTTTATAGGTGCGCAACGTCGTACGATTCGCTGCTTTCCTGCGTCGCTCACCTCCCGTGTATCAGCGGTGCGCTCGGTTCAGGATTAGCCATTTTCACCCGCTTTCCCATTATTGCCACTTCGGTGTACCCTTATTCTCTGAATGGCTCTCCTGTAGATGTCGGTGCTGGGGACTGGTTTGTTGGCAAGGCAGCGTCAAGCGTGGTAATCCTTCATCCTCTCCTCGGTCAAGTCCAGGTATTCAATACTCATGTATGTGTCCTTCAAATTATTTCGCTTGTATTATCATCTGAAACGTATCGCCTTGAGCTCTTCGCGAAAGGAGGTGAAGATGGCCCTGAATATAACAGAGCGCACCGTCTCGTCAACGCGTACGAATTTGCCAAACTCGCGCGTACAGCGGCAGAACTTGGGCGTTATGTCATTGCAGTACGTGTTTCCGTAGTGTCAATCTAATCTCAGAACCTTATGTCTGTACATAGTTGGGCGATTTTAATAGCATCCCCCCAACCCTCCCTATGAAGATCATCCTTGACCACGCCGCCCTCACTGATTCATGGGTCATCACCCACCCCAATACCCAATCAGTAAATGCGACCACAGCGCTTGAAGCTGTACAGAGGCTGGGGATCACCGCTGACTCGCCTTTGAACAGCTGGTCAGCCGGAAAAGGATACGCCTATGGCACATGGGGCAAGCGTCTCGACTACGTTCTTTACCGACAACGGAGGAAATCCGATACCGAGACTATTCCTCAACTGCAGGCGATGGAATGCAACGTAGTTATGATGGACAAGGTCCCTGGCTGTGACTTCTCCATGTCAGACCACTTTGGCTTGGAAGCGACACTCGAAATCCAAGAGCCTTCTCCGATGAGTGGCGGCGACTGGTCGTCCGAGCTGTCCAGTGCTTCTATATCGACCACGATACAAGCTCTAACAGCCTGCTACCGCTTCTCTCGCGTTCGAGCGAAGAAGGAGCTCGTTGTATTTGCACTCTGCCTTCTTCTGGTCATCGGAATCATAGTTGCATCGGCTTGGTTGCCCCATGCATGGATTAATCCTATCTTCGTGTTTTTCACTGTCTTTCTCTCATGGTTGGCGACGACCATGCTGTACCAAGGATTCTTGTACGGAAACTGGGAGTGCAATGCCCTCATGAATGTCATCGAAGAGCTGGAAATCTACAGGAAAGGACTGGAGATACAGTCTGGTAGTCGAAGGATATCTGGAGACTTTTGACCGATGCCTTGAGTCGGTAGTGGATTTTTCATCGACGATGCTTTTAGATGGCAGGAAATACATTTGTTATGCTATATTCTACATATGTATAAATAATTACAGTGTGGTAGGCTACTATTCTATACATGCTGGAATGCGTTATTGAGTAATTTGTTGAGTCATGCACAGAAAGTCCTTATGAATGTGATGGTGTTCTATACAGCAGTGTCTGGTTGGCGGGGCCCGAGTGCGCCCAATTCTCCACCAAAGAAGTTATGTCTGGATGGCTGGTACTCACAGCTCGACGTCGTACAGACGGGAAAGGGAGCGGCACGTTTACGCTTGACATGGCCAATGCAGAGACGCGTAAATGATGGGAGCTGCGATGCTGCCTGAGCTTTGGCCGGGCTGGTTGAACTGGGAAGGTCACCGATGCGGATGATTGGATGCGTCGATGAGCTGGACGAGGCGACAAGGGAGGGGAAGGGAGGGAAGACTCCTGTGAACTAGGGTCGCGCTTCGTAGTAAACTCAGAGGGACCTGGAAGTGATAGAATCGGAATATCTTCAAGCTCGTCAATTTCAGCTTCATCTGCTGCGCCTCCTAGTGTGAAAATTGAGGATCCTGGCAAACGCCTCCACACTGGCGAATGAGCCCAACTTGATTTATCCTCGTCACTCTCGTTTCCGTTCTCTGCCGGCTCCGGCTCTTCAAGACGATGCTTCACATCTCCATTCCCTGAATGCTGTTCTACTCCGTCACCTCCGACCACAATGGCGTTCTCGTTTTCGATCTCATGCTCGAGCTCTTTCCTTGTGTTACTTCCAAGAGGCTGAGGAGAGCGCTTTTGATATTGGGGAAGGATATTTCGGACAAAGTTGCGCATTGATTCGAATGAGCGTCGGGTGGCATCGAGGAAGGGGTAGGCATGGAATACGTGGACCTGCATAATCATTTTAGTCTTGGAAAATGGGTAAAAGTCACAGGAGTAAGTGGCTTACTGCATCTTCATATAACTCATGGATGACGTCCACTCCCGCCAAGGTGGCTTTATGAGCAAGTAAGGTGATCTCGTCTCTGAGCACTTCCGCATCCCCGGCCTGGATAAGCAAAGGCGGAAGACCCTTGAAGTCCCCGAATAGCGGACTCACATAGGGATGCGTCAGATAACGTTCTGCATCCTCCCCAAGGTACAGAGCGATCGGGTTCATGTGATTATCTGCAGTGGGCAAAGGGATGACGTCGAACATAGCATTGGAGTCCCACGATTCGCAGCTCATAGTTAGATCTGCCATGCAGCAAAGTATAGTGAATCTGGCGTAAAACAAATAGCGAGTATTAGGCTACTCACCGACCCAAGGGCACATTAATATCGCACCAGATGGCAGAGGGTAGTCGTTGTCCCGAAGATACATGAGCAAAGCAAGAGACAGTCCACCGCCGGCACTGTCTCCGCAGATAAGAATATTCTCAGCTGGGATATGCAATTCCTCAACAAGCCTGAGGTATGCTATTACAGCATCATGAAGGGGACCAGGGAATTGGGTTTCGGGGGCAAGCCGATAATCGAGCGCTGAGGGAAGGAATGCTGAGTTAATGTTATTGCCACCGTGAATTAGGTAGAAGACTAACCAAATACACGACAGTCAGTATACTTTGATAGGGGTATCGATATTAATCGTTGTGCAGCGGCACTGGAAAATGTGTATGCACCTGCCGGTGAAAGAACAATTAGTCAATTGTTGTAAACACATAGTAGTCATATTGCGTACCGCCATGAATGTAAAGAATGACTCGTTCCTTTCTCTTTGGAGGATTCGTGTTAGGAACACCTTGGACGTTGCTTGAAGCCTTCCATTCCGTCTGGAGTCGTTGCCATGTCCTCTTGCCAACAACCCATTCGCCAGAAAGCTCTCGGGAACCCGTCTCTATCGCATCCCACTCTGCTAGAATACCCCGCAATTGTTTGCGACGGACCCGGAACGTAACCGGGGTCACGAGAGCATCCGACGGCAGAGGTGCATGTCCCGCGAAGCTCATTAGCATGCGAATGGTTGGCTGTGAGGATAATAATCTATAAGCGGCCGCACGGGTAGAGAGCGGGGGAACGGAACATACAATATCCACAAGTGCGCAGTGACGGCCTGCATCTCGCGCAAGGGCCGTAAATATGGTCATCTCTATGCCCCAGGACTTTTTCCGAGGGCCCCAGATATGGTGTCTGAGGACTTCCGCAGTCACTTCGGTCGCTGAAGAGATAGATGGTCAGCTTGTGGACAGATATTTAATTTGTGGACAGGGCACACCCTTTTCAGCGAAGACGACCCCGTACTTCCAGTAGTTCCATAGGCGTACGGGCGCCCTGGGCTTTAGTTTCAGCTTGGGATCAATTCTGGAGGACGGCGGATGGACACCGGGCGAGGCATAGTGGTCCAGTGCATGGATTGGTAACCTGAGAGTGGGCTGGGGACATGGGGCGACGTTGGAATGCCTAGTGAATAGCCAGGGAGGGAGTGGTATAGTGACGGTCATGAGAGAGGATGATTCAAGATTCCCGCTGTCGAGTGGTGGCAGTAGCCTGATGTATATATGTATGGCTCCGGAGAAGTAGTAGCGCCTGAATCAAACGGACATGTGCGGTCGCGAGCAAGGAGTACAAGGTATAACTGAAGCAGCGACGTGTACAAATGAAGTGACGCACTATACATAGCGGCGGCGCTGGCTCATGATATTTGTGTTTTGGATCCGCCATGGCGCAAGCGCGGACAAGCGACGAGGATGGTCTTCGCTGGTGTCCCATTGGTGCCTCATACCCCACATTCCCCACGTGGCAGACGCGGAGGAAGTGACCAGTCTAATTTTAGGCACAAATCCAAATGTTTTTTGCATTTACATCACACGACGTATAGATGCAGATCAGATAAAATTCGAATTCGCTTTTCTTCTGCACCGCTGTTGCGGGGAAGATATGGAAAAATACTCGGTACTCGATCCGAGCTACCTGTCGTCACCCGCCAATCAGTAATCGTCCCCCCTGCTGACCACCTCCTTCACAGTTGGTCGAAGTAGAATCGTGTGCTCCTGCGGGGGTTGTTAGCCAAGCGAACAAATCCATACGTAGGTTGCCACTCACAAATTGTGCTGTCATAGATCCCCGCTGGTCGCACAAAGGTGGATAATCCTGGACTATCCCTTGCGATACCAAGTGGTTAAGCTTTATCGCAAGAGCTGTGAGCATTAGGTGCAATACTTGGTGTAAAGCAACTCTTACCGCCAGTAAATACTTGCTTTCGCCAACACGATCCAAGTATCGTCGACAGAACGGCAATGTTCCAAAGTTCTTGTTGATGCTTTTTAGAAGAGATTTCGCAGACGTTAATCTGTATTTGTCCGAGATGAATAACGACAGAACCTTCCAATGCAAGTGTGACTAGCGGCATACCGTAGCGGCACATGAGGTGCGTCGAAAATTCTCGCGTAATGAGAGCATTCTCCCTACGGAGGAGGATCAGCCCGACAGATAGCCAAGAAATTCACGGCAATGACGTACACTCTCGACAATCCGACCTCTGCCTGTGGAACCAAACGTTTCGATGGCAAAGTACTCTCCTTCCTCCATCTTCGTATCATCATTATTCTTCACCAACATAACAGATTTCCCGCCATGTATCTGATATTTATTGATCGAGTGTCCACTGAGATTCTCGATAGCTTTGACTGGACGAATAGGCAATAAGCATCCCAGTCAGCAATATGATCAAGAAAAACAACAGACCAGGCAACACTTTGCCTCCAACTTCCACTTCATACGACTCCATGGTCTCCTGAATAGCGGCACCCAGCTCTCCTAACCGAACATCGATGCCTGCTTCCTGGATACCCAGCAGTTCATAAATATTTTCTCCCAAAACAGACAGGCGGAATACACTTACTCTAATACCAGTATTAGTCGCTGCTTTCACAGCTTCAACCAGTTTGTCGTATGTTGGCTCCCATGTCAATGTAAAAGCGGAATCCACTATCCGTCCGTTAACATGTACACCAAAGTCCACCTTCAGAACATCGCTTGCTTGGAGCACTATACAAATATCATAAGAACACTTAGTCAGCATATAGCATTTTGAAAATAAGTACGCACCGGTCGTGTCTCCAGCATTCGGCGTGTAATGAGCGGCGCAGTGGTTCAAGCTCAAACCTGTCGGGAATCCGACTCCCGACTCCAGGCCATTCTCCTCGACGAGAGCACGAGTACCGTTCTCGATATACTCCGCGATTTCAGTCATAGTCATTCCAGGGCGGATGTACTTCCTCGCATGTTTGCGCACTTGGCGGTGCACTTCTGCTGCCCGACGAATATCCCGATAGGTTGTCTCTGTGTTTGCGTTGATCTCTCGTTCCTCGTATCGTTTTTCTTCGGAGGTTGTTCGCCAAGTATTGCTATACATAAAAATGTTAAGCAAAGAATCAAAAGAGTCTGTTAGGATACGCACTCGTCTTTGTATTCTTGTATTTCGCCCTCCGGGTAGACTCCAGTAGGGAAGAACTTTGAAACCCCAACGCGCGGAGGTTCCGTCTGTTCAGTGGCAGCCTTCTTCTTCTTAGTCTTCTTTTTCTTTTTCTTCTTCTTTTTTCCATCGCCTGCACGAGCTTTATATCAGAGGCCATCCTCGATAAATTGAAACAAGAGGCACACCAGACTCAGGAACATCTACAGCATCGTCTTCACCCTCATCGCTCTCCTCCGCTTCCACAGCAGGATCCTCGGGAACCCCGTTCTTCTTCAGCTCGTCTGCGGTCTCTGCAGCGACAGTCATAGCTTCTCCGCAAGTTTGAGGAAAAGAGATGCTAGCTCGACGATGGAGGCAGATTTTGAACACCTTTAAGGTGTGGGTCCGATCGAGATCGGCCAGTACTTCTTCAGTCAGGTGACGGAAGTTGCAGTGCGTAGAGGCGCAGTGTACAGCTCAGAGCTATTGTCATGACAGTTTTTGACGATGAAGGAGAGAAGGTCATTTCGCAATATACAGCCAATAAATGTCGCGAAGGCAAGCGTTTGGGACAGTATAACAGCATTACAAACATAATGATAGAAAGTCAATACCTTCCGATTCATTTCCCAGCTACTAAATACATTTGATCTCCGAGCTTGATGAGGATGCTCAGTGGATTCAGATGCGCACCAAATCCTGCAAGCAAAAACTTTAATAAGTTTACTACATAGTACAACATAGTACAAGTATCCCGATAGTAATCGACGATAGCATAAGACAGAACGAAACTAATTAATCAACGCAAGCAACTCATGCTTCTCGACGCTCAACGTACGCCTTCCACACCATCCCACCAACCTCTCCCACCTCTATGATGTTGGGACCGACACGAAGTTCCACATCCCACTCCCCTGGTTTCTCGCTCTGCTCCTTCACCACAACACTATTCAACTTGAGTTGTACCTCGCCGATACTCTGTGCCTTCAACTTCTTTGCCGCCTGCGCCTTCGCCGCCCTCTGTGCGGCTGATCTCGTAGTTTTCCCTGACCTCCCTCGTCCTTTTCCCTTCTTCCGTCGCCCATTCTTCACCGGAGATTCTTGTTCCACTGCCGCGTCCACTTCCATTTCATCGTCTTCCTTTTTTAGCTCGTGCTCCCCCTCTTCGTCACTACTCTCCTCTTCATCGTCAACTCCTAAGAATAAAACGTCCCTAACAAATATGCTAGTTTCGTCAGGCGCGAGCCGCATTGCCCACGTTTTGACGCCATCCCCGTGATGTAGGCCAATCAACCGACCACGCGGTTGTATTCGGAAGGTTACAGACTTCAACTGATGGATGGGTTGCATTGAAGTCGGTGCAGGCGAGCGTGAGGTCGAGTGTGTATTTATCACAGAAGCAAATGGAGGTGGTGGAGTGGAGGAGGAAGACGCTGCAAGAAATGAAGACGTAGAGGTGATTGGCGGTGTATAAGAAGCATTTGGGTAGTGGGCGAAGGTAGCATCGGTATAGATAGGCGCTTGAGGGGCAGGTTGGGGCGTTGCTGACTTCACCTGGGCTCGGGGAGCTGCCGATGAACGCTGCTGGGAAGGAGCAGCAGGAGAAGGAACCGGAGCTGGTGGCGCAGGGGTTCTAGCTGGCGTGGGTGCCGGCTGGGACGGCGCTTTCGCGTTATTATTCGATGCACCAGTGGCAGGTACACGCAAGAACACCGACGACGGTGTTGAAGTTTCAGCCTTAGTCGGCGCTCCTGCAGCAGCAGCCTGAATTACAGCAGCTGTCCCTTGAGGCTTGATCTTGATCTTAGTATGTATAGAATTGACATCTGACTTAGTGTACTGAGAAAGGGAGAACGGTGGTGGAAGATCCGCCATAAGTGTTCGAAAATAATCCTGTTGAACTAAGTAAGAAGCTATTGGATCTAGATTAAACAGAGGCTTACCCTGAGAGCGCGGGCATCTTCCCAAATCGGAGTGTGCTCTACATTGAAAGTCATAGCATTGGAGAAGACAAGTTCCACATCTGCAGCAAATTCAGCTGCAGTGAAATACTCTTTGCGCTTGATGCGTTTCTAAACGAACTGATGAGTCATGAAAGAGGCAATATCTCATATGGAGGACCTACGAAAACGTTCTCCAAGCATTGTGGCTTCTTGATTTCCTTGTAATACATTGGCCAATCCTTCTTAGACGGAAGTTCCAAGAACTCTGTTGACATTATCCGGCCTCTGTATACAAAGATTAGCAAAGAGGCAATGAATAGAGAGCCAACGTACGTGCTATCTGCCTTATCCACCAATTTCTGGAGTCTTGACTTGATCAATCGATTGAGGCTCGGTAGTTTGAATTTAGCACCATTTTCTCCCTCTTCGTCGGAAGGAGCTAGCTTGCTGTAAGTCTTATTGACAATTTTCTGCAGGATGAAGTGTGAGGGTGAGCAGGTTGAAGTCGATGGCAGGAGGTAAGACAAGTATGTGCACTCACCAATAGCTCCTTAGCATCCTTCCAAATATCGCTCTCCTTCATATTGTAATGCTTTGCATTGTTGAAGCACAGCTCGAAGGCCTGCCTGACGGCTTCGAGAGATGAGTAGCCTCCATTCTCTATCTGCGTCTTGATGTCGTCGAGAGCTATCGGCTGCTTGATGAGTTGGTAATAGTCTGGGTACTGACGTTTCGACGGTTTTCGCAGAAAGTCGAGAGAGAGTGATCTGCCCCTATGTAGAAGAGAAAGAAATGTAGAGCAGTTAGAAAGTTGGATGGGTGATGAGAGCGGAGATGGAGGTGAAAACAGTTGTATCGAATAAGGCAGGAACGCGCTGCTCACTCTTTGTTGACCGCGTCCTTCACTGTGTGCCACAGTTTCATACCCTGCTCCTTCACTTCCTCTGGATTTGCGCTGTTTCCTTCACCGCTACCAGTTGCAACTGCACCCTTTACTTCATGCACAGTCACGTCCACGTCTGAAGACGATCTCACTGCCGGCTCTGCAGCTTCTCGCCGCCGTTTCGGTCGCGACGCCTCAACATCAGCCCCACCCGTCAGACTGGCCAATTCCCTCTTCGACATACTACTCTTTTAACAAGCCTCGGCACGTATTTCGATGGAATAAGGGAAAAGACGATTACCAGGAGTGTCAGCGCTGGCAACGAAGCTGGTGAATATATGAGTCCTCTATATTGAGCCCCAGGACCTGAGCTTAACACATTGCGTCACGTGAAGGGGCGCGTCGTTGATTGTATGTCGCTATTTGGATGACGCGCTATGGAACAAACGAACGAAGAGCTCTTAATTTGTGCTGTAATAACTTGGTCCGTTCATATCCACCTGTGTATCATAAGCATCCACAATGCGCCTCACGTCACGGATATTGTCCTCCAGCGTGCGCCAGATTCCCCATTCCCCATTGCCACCTATACCCATACCCATTCCAGCGCGTCTGAATAACATCTTGCCTTCGAGCCATTCACCTCCACTAAGATGTATTTCGTGCAATCCATGAAGTATAAGAGATGAGAGGAGGGGAAGAACGGTTTTGGCGTTAATGCCAGATCCGGGCATGATGGTTATCTGTTGTTCTGGCCCTCCCGTTAATGCCTTAGCTGTCTTAAACAGGCTCTCTAAAGTGGAGATTGCTTCCGGTGCGGTCTTTTCTTGTCCACTGCGTTTACAGATTATTAGGGAGCTACCCATGGACTATGCAACAACATACCTAGTTAGGATGCGAGAAACCCCGCCGATATTGATGATATGGCGCAATGCTTGATATCATTATCATCTTGAAATCGAAGGATGTTAGTGAGACATACCAATTTCAGCGTTTTCCGTCATGTCAAATGCCCGGTGAAAACAAACTGGGCAAGGTCATGAAATAGTCTCCATGATCTCTCTCTATATGATGCTCACTTTCGAGTGGTGCTGCTTTATGAATAATACTAAATATTTCAGTGAGCAAGGAGCTTCTGGGGCAACTGCTAAACCAACCGTTTCATGCAATCAGTGTCGACCTGGCCATCTCTAGTCAAAACTCCAACGACGATACCATGCACGCCACATTCTTTGAAGTAGTATATATCTTCGAGAATGACATCCAGTTCGTCCAATGTGTACAGAAAATCACCGGTTCGTGGACGTATCATTACCTTTACAATACAGGCATATAGAAGAGCAAAGTAATGAACAGAAGTTAGCCAGATTTCTTAATGACACGGATAGATACGACAACCATAAGCTGTACATTCTTCACGGCTTTTTGAATAGACTTCACTAGACCAATACTTGGTGTTGTTCCGCCTCCTAATCCTAGGGTCCCACATACTTCAAGTCTGTCCGCGCCAGCTCGGATGGCGCTAATCACATAGTATGACCAAGGACATCCAGACTGCAGTCAGCACCGGAGAAGTAGGTATAATCGATGGCACCGACTTGATCGCCGACTGAACAGAGTCCACACAGACTTCAATTATTATTGAAGAGGCAGGTTTCTGAACGATAGGCATAGAGGTCGAATGAAGAGAGAGAATCAGTGAAGAATACTAATGTCATGCGAGGAGTCAGACTTAATGTATGGTTGAGGGATGCGATGGCGGCCCGGCCACTGGGGTCCTGACCATATTGTCACGATCATGTGATTATTTCAGACTCAGATCTCTGAATTTCAAGGCTTACCTCTTGAATTGGCTTTCAACTTTGTTAAATCGCTTGTTACACGACCATACCCTTTAAGGCTTCAAATTTCTCACAGATAATTATGCCGTTGGTTCGTTGCAGGGTAAGCTTCTCTTCATTACTCTTATTTTTTTTCTAATAAATTTGCACTAGTGTTATGATGAAGACGGGAATCCCATCGGGAGAGGATGCACCAGGAAATTAGAAGGCACTTGCAATTTCGTGCATCCAGACGAGGAGGCATGGAATCGCGCTCCCAAGAGTAAAGTGTGTAACCAATGGTATTTTGTTCTGCAGAATTTAATTTAATCAGCATCCAGTCATCTAGAGGCCGAGGAGGCTCTTTCCGTGGAAGAGGAGGGCGGGAGCGGGATCCTAGTGCTTCATGGGGCCATCCACCTCCCGATCCAACCCCAAAGCCCCAATCTGGTTGGGATACATCCAGCTGGGATAGACCTCAGAAGAAACTTGATCCAGTCGCATCCACATTGCAGGCAAATGCAGGGTCGCGGGGCGCACGGGTTGCTGCAGCGTCAAGTCCCACCACCACCACCACAACGAGTGGCTGGGCGAATGCTTGGGGTGCTGGAGAAACAGGGGGGGAGGAAACTGAACGTAGTGGTTGGAGAGGATGGAACAATAGCGAGGGAGGCGGAAGTGGAGGCGGAGGATGGGGTGTCGGCGATGGCGTAGGAGGATGGGGTGGCGGCGGCGGCGGCGGAGGCTGGGGGAATGCGGCAGGAGATACAGCTAAAGACGATGCTGGCGACAAAGGATGGGGGGCTGTCAGCACAACAGGTAGTTCTATCCAGGGCACCGATGTTAAAGGTAAAGGCAAGGAGCCTGCTACCAGTGATAACGGATGGCCTACAGCGATGAAGGCCAAAGTTGATGAAGGGCGAAGCAGGGCTGACAGCGAGAATAACACGGCTAGGGCTCCTCTTCCAAAGGTCGCAGTGCCCTCTTCGTCGAATTTAGCAGGCCTATCTAGACATTCTGCACTTCCAGGTATTAGTGTTCCACCACAGGCTCCAGTTCCTTTGCCTTGTTCTCGCAACTCGTCTGTTCCCCGGATTTCTGAACTTCCGAAGGCTGCCACGGTGGGATCGAAACTTCCAGCGGCCTCGATACGTGGCGGTACGGATTCTTCTCGCAAGCGGCAAGCACTGCTACATTTTCGTGGACCAAAAGGCCGTGCAATGCTGTATACAAGCGTTGTGAGGTGTGAAAATTTCAGACTCATTCTTGCATTATTCTGATCGAGATATGTTCTTTAGAAACATGCAGAATGTCGTTCGGCTACACGTTGATCTAAAGCGTGCTCTTCAAGACCAGGCGCGCTGGAAGAAGACCCAAGATTCAAAGCAATATTCACATCCAACCCCCGCGACTCGCATCAAACTCGATAATATCAGGGCGGAGCATAGTAAAAAAGTGACGGATACGAAGAAGTGTTTGGAACATGGCTTGAAGGCCCTCTTGGAGCTTCCCGAATTTGAAAAACCTCCGAAGAGCTGCGATCCGACTAAAGATCAAGACAAACTAATGCAATACACTGCAGAGCTTAGAGATTGGATCAAAGATTTAGAGCTCCATAAGCGTCTTATCGCACAGGCGGAACAGGAGAAGGCCGCAGCAGCACAGCTACAGGCTCAAAGAGATGGAGATTCCGTAAAGTCACTACCCAGTGACGAATCGTCTCCAGTAGAGCTTGGGCCAACAGCGGCAGCACTTCAGGAGCGTGGTACGTGGTCTTGGTCAGAGATCAAGGCAGTTTTGACGAATCTCGAGCACGAAATACGGACGACTGAGGATGATATTTACATGGACACTTATACAAAATACCCAGAAGTCCGGGATGCTGAAGACGAAGTGGAAGGCCTGGTTCAGGTTGCAATCGCAGAAATAAAGGGCGACCAACCGAAACCGAGCGAGGAACGTCTTGGGAAGATTGCTGCGTTGTCTTCGAGCGCGGACGGCATCGGAAATGCCCTCGGAGAACAGGCGAACCTCGCTGCGGAGTTAATAGCCAAGATTCGTAGTCAGGAGGAGGAGTTAGCAGAGGTTAATGCTGAAAACAGCGCCATTGAAGCCATGTATAAAGAGGTGCGTATCGCTTATCTTCTCTTGTTCGTGATTATTTAATGTTCTCTCTTGCAGCATGAGCCGACTCTTGCTCAAGGCGCGGAACGGCAGAAAGTGGTAGATGATAATGTCGAGCAGTTGAACATCATCATCCAGAGCTTGCACAAGCGGCGGCGCAAGGTACCGCCAGCACCGCCGATACCCACAGAGGCATCCCAAATGGAGGAGATTATG
Source organism: Nidula microcarpa (assembly GCA_036937055.1). NCBI lineage: Eukaryota > Fungi > Basidiomycota > Agaricomycetes > Agaricales > Nidulariaceae > Nidula > Nidula microcarpa. The sequence goes on along the minus strand of JASFDD010000262.1, from coordinate 2,577 downwards.
ACACACGCGCGATCCATCATCCTCGAACATCTGCAGAACGAGGTCGTCCCGGTGCTGGATGCGTTCCGCAAGGCTTGTATGCGTCATAACGAGACCCTGGAGGAGGAGATTGCGAAGAAGCTGAATCCTATTCTTCAAATCACTGAGGAGATCTGCCGGCGCGCAAATGCAGCGGTTGGATCTCAGCGCTTCATACCTCCCAGCCAAGGAACGCCGACTGAGGGAATCCCTAGTCTAGGAGGTCCGAGTCTGGCCGGCCCCAGTCAAACGGGCCCAAGTCTAGCAGGACGAAGCATTGCTATTCACTCAAGTCAAACATTCCACCCAAGTCAAGTCGTTCATGCAAGTCAAGCTGTCCACCCAAGTCAGGCAGGTCCGAGTCAAGCAGGCCCAGGTTAAGGTACCCATGGCTACCCGTTCCCTTTTTCTTCCATTTCTTATCCCATTTTGCACGCATTCACACATTTTTGTTGTTACAGACTCCCCACATATTGATAGATTTCCCATGTTGTATCATATCCACATTTCCGTTTAGGTGTAAATATATAACCGTTAATTACGTACATTCAATTACTAGTAATTATATCCTGTCTATTGTCCAATGTCTGTGCGAGCGGTACATTGTCGTCCTCGCTGTCTGTATCTGGTTCCTGTATATAGCGGATATATCTCCCTGGTTCCTCGCCTAACTCTTCAAGGTAGCGCCGCAGCATGTCTTCTCGGCCCTCGGGACGCACCTCATAGCCTTCTGAGCCTCTCCGAACGTGTATCTTGCCGGCATCGCTGGGCCCTTCCCAGTCAGATCCAACGCTGGAGGTCTCGGAGTCAGTATCGGGCTCATATGGTACTGCTCCTTCTTGGTAATCTGGGTGATAAGGTGGCAATGACGAGCTGCCAGGTATGGTATTCTGTGGCTTCCTCCGCCGTTGAGAGGATGCCTTATTCCGATTACGAGCGTTAGAAGGGAGAAGTTCGGGATTGAAGCCGTCGTTCTCGTAGGTCCAGGGTGACGAAGGAAGCACGGCTGCTGCGTCGTCTAGTCTATCCGATTCCATTATTGCCAAATCGCGAGGAGGCCAGGAGGCTTTGGTATCTGGGAGGAGCAAGAAACAGAGTTAGGCACTGCGGAAACATAAGATCAGAAAAAAGAAAGGAGGGGCTGAAAAGCATGCGAAGAAAACAAATGTGAGCACTCGTAGGAACCAGCGCGAATACACGGGGGTAAACGAAATATTACCCACAATATAATGCCCGTCAATCTGTGCTCTAAGCTCGCTCATGCAAGGTGGCCAGCATCATCCCGTGTATCGTCCTCCTTGAGTCTCCTAATCTCATGCCACTCACCATCTCGGTCTGCAAGCTCGTACTTCAAACCCGTGCCGTGTGGGACAGAAGGGCAGCACCATAGCAGCGGACTTTTTCCCAGGACAGCTTCGATGTTACGTCTCCTTCCGAGATTCTATGCTATAGTATAAGCGAATAAACCACATATCCGGAAAATTGGACATACGTAGGGAAATTTGACCTTGACGAAGAAAAGGTTAAAAGACGAATAGGACCCCAGGGAAGAATAATGCTGACCTCTTGTATTTTCCCCCGCCGAAACATAGTAGTGGCCTTATCCTTTTCCCACCATTCGATGGTAGTGGTATTTCCGAGCAAGCCAAAGAAGTGGTAAATGCTGCGCACAAAGTCAGCGGTAGGACGTCCATGTAAGCGCTCTTGCACATACCTAAATCCTCCGACAGCAAGCAGCACAGGCACGCAAGCTACATAGTTCAGAATTATAAAGACTAGTTCTACACTGGACGGTTCATCCTGTGCGAAACGGACTTTAGCTTAAGGTCAGTAAAAGTCGTACAGAAAACACGTACCCAGAATCCATGCCTTGAGCTTGCAGCATAAAAGACTCTGCGAGTGACCATAGCAAGATGATAGGAGCACGCAACATCGACATAGAAGAGAAAGCGGATGAAATGACCATAGTTGAAGTGACCGACACAGTTGTTTATCCATGGACAGTGGTGGTCTGGGATATTGCGTGAGGCAATTGTAGGACAAAGCAGGATAAAACTCACCCATTCGAAGAACACATCTATCAGAAGACATTGATTAGCATTCTTCACGTGTACAACGGCAAATACGCACTTCTCACAACTTCTGCAGTGATGTGCCCTCGGTGGTTTATATTTCTGGCACACACGACAGTACCGAGGACTCCCAGTGAGCTTCTTCACTTCATATCCGTCCGCATGAGTGTCTGGTTTCTGCAGTACGATGAATCAGCCTGGGCCAAATATAAAGCAGTGCTTTTCAACTACGCACCCAGGACTCGGGCACCTGGCCAGGATCTGTAGTGACACAGAGAAAGTAGCTCCAAAGCAGCATTCCAACAAGGATACTAGGAAAGACATGAGTGAGAGATATAAGTAGTCAGGAATGAAAGAGTACTCACTTGAAGGGTATGAGTAGAGTAAGCAGCTCAATGGAGATTTCCTGGCCATACCAGGGCCAAATGATGAATATCTGGGAGGAGTAGGCAATGAAGGATATAAGACATAGGACGAAGTTGACGAC
>JASFDD010000261.1:0-29288 GCA_036937055.1 Nidula microcarpa | reverse complement strand
TAGATAATTCAACGGCCAAGGTTATTCAACCCAAGCCAAAGTCAAAACTGTCTACAAATTAATTTTTATTATGAGGAGTTTTTGACGGTTATCAGCAACCAAACGTGTTTGAAGTTCAATGGAGGCTGCATTAGACAATATTGAGGTCTGAAATCTGCTATCTGGGAATCCTATTCAATGGCATATGTTTTGGAAGAAAAGTGTTGATAATTCTCCCTTCTCATTATTGATTTTCCTTGCTACCCAAACCCATATTTCTTTCTTTCCAAAGTAGTATTATAGTTCTACTTGCTAATCATTAATTATAGGGATTATTCAAGCACATTTATAACTGTTTTGTACCAGAAGTAATGTCGTGAAAAAGTAAGCAGCCTCAAATATTGGACATTAGCTTTGCATCAGTATCCTCCTTGATCAGTTATCTTCCGATCTATGATACTCACGGTAAGCTTGGTCAAATTCATCATTTGATGCCCAGATTTGATGATGGAAACCATAGGTCAAATTGAGGGATATGTTTGTCCGACAAATTCTCTTTCTGAGGAATTCGGAAGGTCCCTTGTAAGTAATATCAAAGTAATCTAATCTCACGATTACTCATTTATACCTGTCAATGACCCGAAAAAAAACAACCTGAATGATTTACAAATTGTCCCAGGTAGAAGAAAAGATTAAGGTGGGGCTTCCGAAGTGAGGTTTCATGTAAGATGGAAGGCATCACGGGCTGGAGGAGGTGGAGGAGGAGGGGTTGTTAGGCGGATGCAGTGCGGGAGAAGTATGGGGCTAGGGGCGGGGGTGGTGTATGATGAGCCGGAGGTGGATTGGTCACCGGTGACGATTATAGAGGAGCAGGGGGGAGCAGGGGAGATTTTTGAATGAGGAGATGGGTGAGGGGAGGGGGTATGAGATGATATATCATCGTTTCTAACATCAATCTTGTTGAGTACTTCTGCATGCTCACTGGTAACACAGCCTTACTTACTGCAGTTATTTATCCAAGAATATGAGATTGCATTCTAGGACAATATAGTTATGATCAGGCAGTTCCAATGTGATATTTGATCTGTTAGCAACCTGTCAAATTGTCTCTTGTATAAAAGCATGCCATGTCTGCCACCAGGATACATCTCTAACACTGTGTTCATTTTCCAAAAAGCTATCATTCCAGAACTCAGCAAAGGCAGATGTAGAAGCATGAAAGATACAAATTCCATTGACAACTGCTTTTGAAAATATTCTGTCAACCCAGACACTTTGACCCACTTTAAGATACTTTGCTGCATTGATGTAGAATCTATCATGATTGGCAGGATTCCTGGGATTTTTGGCACTTTCATGATCTGCATAGTATAAAGTCTGGCATTTGGAACATTTTCCACTGAGGAAATGCACATTTTTATAGCATTTTGTTCCTTTAATGAGTGTGACACATGGGACATCTCAGTTTCTAGTGGACTGCATAAGTGAGCGACCAGAGCAAGAATAAGTTTCACATTCAACAGCTTGAGGACAAATTGTAATGACTGGCTGTATAGCACAATCTGAAATCACTTGAAGATTTTTCAAATGTTGCTTATTTGCATCATAAGAATATAGTTTCAGCACTTTGGAAAAGCCATCAACCTTAAGACTTAGAGCATTGTCCTTTTGCCTTTCTGTCTGGTCTTTAAATGCTTCTGCCTTTTTAAAGAGCCTGCTAGTATCATCAGAAAGTTTTTCTTGTAATGTACAAGCCAAGCTTTTGATCCATCCACTAACAACAGTAGCATATTCTCCATCCCTACATGGATTTTGTTGGCAAGCATGAAGATTAAGCAAATCAGGATTATTTGTAAGAGTAAATAGAACTGTTAGAACTGTTGCCAGGGGGACCTTAGAGCTGAAATCATTGTCCACAACTTGGAGAACACCTGAAAAGATAGATCAGGAAATGGATCTTCAGTTGGAGCTGCTATAGCCTGTAGTAGTGAGCCAGCCACAAGACAGATGAAAAAAACCACAGCAAGCCAGCTTCCAAGAATACAAAATAAAAGCACAAAGTCAATCAGACTTCAAAATCACACTGTCACTAAGAAAATTGAAAAAAGAAAATTATATACAAAAAATCAAAATTCAAGTATAAAAGTAACAGAAAAAGACATGAATTGCAGTAGAAATTAATAGATAAAAACCACTATCTCACACAAGCAAAGCTAATAGCATAAGGAGAGAAGTGGAGACAAATAAGGGACTGTTGTACATAGAAAAAAAATCAGAAGAACATTGAAAGCAGGTAATTGTACCCAAGAAACCAAAACTAAATTACAAAAGTGACAGAAAAAGACACCAATTCCAGTAGCAATAAATAGACAACAACAACTATCTTACACAGACAAGGCTAACAGCATATCTGAGAAAAGTCAAGACAAATAGGAGAATGTTGTACACAGGAAAAAATTCATAGAAGACTGTAAACCACAGAAAAAGACCACAGAGCATAAAACATAAGCCAAGGCATAAGCTGAAGCTGATGCCCTACTCTACTCATCCTCTACATAGTATCACAGACTTGGCCCTATGGACTGGACCAGACCTTCCACCCTTTTGGCCTCTCTAGGACTGGGTCTTGACAGCTCATGAACTTGACCTTGCAGCAGATAAACTGAAAGGAGCATTTGCAGAGCCAGTACCAGCAGCAATGACACTAAAATCAGGATTATTCTGTTGCAAACCCTCCTACAAATATATTACTCAGAGAAAATCATCAAATATATTGAAAAGACTTACTGCAAAAATAGACACAGATGATTTTCCATCAATGGAAGCATCCCATGACACAAGTTCATTTTCAGCTATAGCATTAGAGTACCAGCCTTTAATGGACCACAAATTATCTTCCTGGACAAAGATATAGGCATCTGTCTCGGAAATTTTTATAAATTAGAAAAAAATTATATCACAAAGTGAAAACAACATACTTCAAAGAGGGGAATATCCTCCAGATAAGCTACTCAAAATTGGCACCAACTGAGGTTGCACAGCTTGAGTCATCACCATTAATGGGGATGACTCTTTAGCACAATCCACAAACAGTTGGACTTTGCCATGAATAGGCTGAGGGGAAACAGGCAGATCAATATTCATCACATCTGGTACAATATTAGCTGGAAAATCATATGGATAAGAAAAAAAAATTACCTTTATCATGCATGTTGAAAACATTCCCTACAGCCTTTCTGCATGAAAATCCACCTGAGGCTTTAGATGACCCTTGAAGATCCTCCTCTCTCACAGATGATTCATTGGGAGATGGACTAGTCTCTGTGTTACAAACTTTTTCTTTACTTAGTACATACATATAATATTGGCAACAGCCAAGGACACTAGTAGGCACATGACCCTCTGAGTCATATTTATATTTAGTACTACATGCACAGACTGACATAGTTTACTATAAATACACAGTTACTTGTAGTACTATTTCTTTAACTTGACCTAAGCAATCTAAAGCCTTACTCATCTTCACTCAAACTCAAACTCTGAACTAAGTTGTCCCACTCAAACTCACACTCCAAAATAAGTTATCCTGCTCAAGGGAAAAACCTCTGTCTCTCAGACTTTGGCACAACAAGCTGAGAAGAAAGAGAAGAAACTGATCAAAGAGATGATCCCCAAGTATTGCCAAGAATACAAAGAAGTCTTTGAGAAGAAGGCTTCTGAACAACTTCCAGAACCACGGCCATACAATCATGTGATAGACTTGAAACCTGACTTTGTCCTGAAGGACTGCAAGGTTTATCCCCTCACCCTGGCAGAACATAAACTTCAAAATGAATTTCTTGAAGAAAACACTCATAACAGAAATATTCAAACCTCAAAGTCCCCTATGGCTTCACCCTTTTTCTTTGTATCTGTCAGGACCCAGACCTAGAGAGGCTGAAAAGGCAGAAGTTCCAGTCCAGTCTGTAGGGCCAAGTCTGTGATACTTCACAGAGGATGAGTAGAATAGGACTTTGGCTTCAGCTTATGTGCTGCACTACCCTGTATCCTGTAGTCCTGTATTTAGAATGTATATAACAATGAGAACAAGTATCAACAAGTGTGATGAATATACAATACTTAGGTCAAAGATAGGTTAGGGTGGAGCAAACCATGAGCTGAAGGCGAGTGGTGAGCAACTACTAAAGATGAGGAAGCAGGAATGCAAAGATCTCCTGCCCAGGTGGGAAGAAGAGAGCTTTCAGTGCATTGACCTTGTCAGTGCATCCTGTGGGCTTTTATACACAGCTGGTGTGAGTCATGATGACAGAATTAATTATTGCATCATACCATGCAAGCTTTAGCAAAGACCAACTGCACAGCAAGTTCTTGCACAAGTTCCAGCACATTGGCCTCGACATCATTTGATCACAAGGTGAGTCAGAGTGACATAGACATTGCCAGTGCATATGCGCCTGTCAATCATCCATCATTCCATTGCAGAGCAATGGTGGGTAAACATTGCATGACAATAAAACTTCAGCATGTTAGTGCCAAAGATAAACTAAGGATAAACTTAGCAAACACCACAATAAGTGTCACAGGGTTGCTTCCCCCTGTATGTGCTATAACTTCGGTTTTTAAGACTGGAGAATAGTAGCAATGCAGAGTATTTAATTATATCTAGTGCTTTAGATCCAAAAGAGGGTTGCAAGACACTAAATCTGGAAATAGCTATGACACATTTGCAAAGCAAATGCCTAAGCTAAACTTAGCTGGTATCCACAGATATTCTGGTACTGCTAAAAATAACAGCTCCCAGCACCTATAGTTGGTATTGATGAGAATCATGCTGTTCCTGCAGTGACTGGTGAAAATGCAGACTTAGCTGTACATGATGCTGCTCAAGCCAGGCTCAATGCTCAAAATGCAAAAGATGTTGATCACAACTCTTAAGAGAGTTCAGAAAATGGGTCAGCACTTGAATCTCCAGTAAAAATGGTTGTATTGGATGTAATTGTGATGGGACCAACAGTAAGTTAATATAGTATATAATTCACTTATCAACCAGATGCTAATTAAATATTTTTGAAAGTACTGTGCCTTTGAAGGTTGCACTTAGGATCTGCAAATCTGCATCATGGTGCTTTCTGTGCTCAACATGAAATTATTCAATATGGATTATGCCATGTAAAGAACTGCAATAAGCCAAAGTTGGATAATTCACAAGCCTGTCAGCAACACCAAGATAGTTGGTGCTCTCATGCTGTCTGCTATGGTCAACAGTCATTACTTGGAATTCAGAGGCTTCTTAGATGCTCAGAAAAAGAAAGACATGAATGGCTTCCTAGCATAAATTGACAGGTTCAGTCACATGAAGAAGTTCAGGCACCAAATCAGCAGCAAAACAATTATTTTGTTGCACCTCGCTTCTACTGTGTGGAAACAATCTGTGCCCCTTGTGGAGTTGTTATTGCATGGACAAAGTTTGCAAAATCAGAGTCTCCAACAAATATACTGAATTTCTTGGAATTTGTCTATCCAACTGCAGAGCTGCGGCCAAATTATATTTGCATTGACAAAGCATGCCTACTTCTGCGCACTGCAATTAATAATGGGGTCTGGGAAACTTGGAAACAAACAACCAGATTTATAGTTGACTCTTATCATTATATCAATCACCGGGCAACTGACTATCTTTGTCGTAAATGGTGTAATCCAGCACCATTGAATGGGTCGGCACCTAATCTTGTAATTGTTGAATATGACACTCAAGGAGTTCCACACTACAAACAGGCATTTAACACTCAGGTTAGAGATTCCTAATGTATCTTATAACACAGTTACTTATTTATTTTTCAGGCATGTGAGCAACTGAATGCATGGCTTGGAGGCTTTCAGTCAAAATGACTGTTAAAAACTTCAATTGGTCTATGCATGCATAACTATTTTACACATTCAAAGAATTATCAGGTCACAGAAGAAGAAGGCAAAGAAGGATATGCAAAGAGGAGAGCAGGATGGGGACTCAGGTGAGGTAGGCATTGACATTGAAAGAGAAGTATGAAGTAAAGATACCACTGGCAAGTGTATGTTGATTCTACATAGATTCTATGTATAGTATATGTACAGGAACTGATTCTAGCCCTTCAAATGTGTTTTTTACTGAGTGCAAAGTCTATGCACAGTGTACATATCATATAAAAATAGTGTATATATAGTTCATAAAATGACTGCATTTGAACAAAGTTATTCCAACTACAATTTATAGATTTTTCATAGACTCATATTTAATAGTAAGTCTATGTATACTTTATGTACAGTCTACATACAATCTACATGTAGTTCAGCAATTGATCAATTTTGGACAAAGTTATCCAAGGTATAGTATAGTGTATGTACAGTGTATGTATAGTGTATGTATAGTGTATGTATAGTGTATGTATAGTGTATGTATAGTGTATGTATAGTGTATGTACAATCTATGTTCACTGTATGTACAGTGCATGTAGACTCTACATACAGTATACATACACTAGGTATACCAGAAGTGTAGGTTACATAGAGTATGCATAGACTATACATATATATGTGCAGTCTATGTACAGTCTACATATACCTGTGGGGGAGTGTATAATACAGGTTCAACCCATGGAAGTAAGCTGTATTTCCAGATCAAGATAATGTCTTTGCTGTACCTTATATAGCATGGTATTCTATTATCAGTAAAACCACATTTTTAGTGGAATCTCAACTCTCTCTGGAAATAACGCTGGCCTTAAAATTTCCTGATGTTGTGTTTTATTTTTACAAAGTTTTATGCTGGTCTTTTCTAAGCAATAGTTATAGCTTTCACCATTGAATGCTGAATCATACAAATGGCTTCAAGAGGACCCAAATGTTGTTACCGCTCGGTTTTTAGTTTTCGTGGTAACTCAAGCTGCAAATTCATCTTCTCCCATTCCCAAAACAATTTTGCCACCTCCATTTTTTGCAAATTTTTGTCAAAACCACTGATGTTCGAATTAATGCTGTCTGGTTCCTTAATCTGACACTTGACCTATCTACAGTTCTCATAAGTATTCTCTGCTTGCAATGGCTTCGAGGTATGAGGGTCTTTTATATTAGCAGGTTCCTGAAATTCTTTCAATGGGGAAGAGATGTATGCCAACAAACCCAATTTCAAACTCCAGAACACTGAAATGATTACAATTTAACCGAGGACAACATGAAGTCGTAAACTCAAAAATTGCAATGCCTGATATCTAAGTTATTATTTTAAATCGAAGTCTGATTAACATCTGGATCAATTGCTCCAAGGAGAATCTTTTTCAGTTTTTCGTCTGCGAGTGGTGGGCTATAATTTGTTGTGTCAAAGTAAACCTTGATGTCAGTGGTTTGTAAGCCTTTGAAGCAAATTCGCTGGTGCATACAAAAGACTGACTGGATTGTTCAGCTTGTTCAGTGTCTTGACGGGCTGAAAATCCACGGTGCTACCGAACTGGACGAGCTGGATTCCAATACCATAAGCTGGAATACTATCCTTGATCGCATCACGTTGGACCGCCTGTAGGAGTTTCTTGAATCTATTCACTGCACGTGTAGGTTGATTTTCTGACTCGGGACATCAAAAATGTAACAGATCAGATGTGTTATCCTGGACTTACCGTCCTGGCGGGTCATATCTGTCAGGATGATCACATTCCAAGATCCTTTTTCAGATATGGCTTGATTCACGATTTCCTGAATTGAATCTCTAATTGTGTCAGATGTGTTCACTGAGGACTATCTAGTCAAGTTTATCTAGGAAGAAGTGAAAAAAGGTCTCACAGCTACGTTGTATGGTCACCATGTGGTTGGTTGCCTCAGTCCCACTCTATACTAGCCAAAAATGGCATCAAGTACGGAACAAAATAAGGGGTAAAATGTTGATTGAGCAACGGACCTTCAGAGATTCTTTGTGGTCTTTGAAATTATCGACGAATTTAAGATCGAACTCGGTAAGGGCAGAAATTTGGATGGCCCTATCAACAATGGCGGCGACGGCTTCCGCGACTGCTGCCCATGGCCGAGTGAACATCTGTCATTATCAGTGGTGTGAACATCTATTCCTATTTGGACATAAATGAAAGGCTAACAGAAGGCGAATCATCGATCAGGAATACGGTCTTATAATTTCTGCAAAATAGGCGAGATCCTGGCACTGCTAAACTCCAGAAGGAAGTCAACGCACACTAATTTTTGCAGCATAGGCTGGGTCAGAATTGGCGCGTCTTTCCCGCAGGGATCCATATTCCAAAGAGTGCCAACATCCTGTTCGAAAAGGAAGGCCTGAGTGCAGTCGTCGTAAATTTGTGCTTAAGAACCGGCCTCGGACAAACACATACCCTTCCAACCACTTCGTTAGTAGCAATAGCTAAATAGCTGTTGGCCAGGCGAAACCTGCATCACTCGTTTAGATATGTGATATGGACAAGATGTGTACGAGAGTCACTTCGCGGACAAGCCATCAGTGGCCAATACCTCCCATGCAGTGCGATTTGCCGTAAGCTCGATAGCAGATAAATTGTATGCAGTCGTCGGACTCCAGTAACGTCCAGATGAAACTTCACGGACGGCGTATTGTTTACTTGGAGGTGGACCAATCCGTTCAAAACACCACTACGAAGGTAGACAATTATCATAAAAATCCACTGGCCAACAGCAAACAATTACTACGAACCTCTGTTTGAATATATTGTTCGAGTAGGGCATTATTGCTGATCAAGGGTAGGGCTAACATAATGTTAAATCCATCCATTGACATCGGAGAAAAACGAACCAGAAAGAACGTTGTTTTTGACTCCGAGGAATGTTCCATTAGGGTATTTTCCAGTGGAAATCCGCCACTTGAGAAAGTCTCCAATGTTTTGTACGGTCATTGGGGATCAACGGCGAAAGGGCTGCAGAACAAAGACGTCCGCTAGAGCGATAAACGTGCGAGTATAAGTACTTACTCTTGGGCCTGTGCAACGGCTTACGAATGGGAATGTCAGAAGGCGAACCAAATTAAAATGACGAAAGAAAGCTTGGTGTGCGGTAGCTTTCGTTTCTCGGACCATTAAGGTTTCGGAGGTTTCCTGGCATTGCCGTTTTACGTGCAATTCTTGGGCAGATCTTGGACAGTTGTGTTTACAAAGAAGTACTTATCAGTCTTGAGTCTTGACACTGACGATATCTTATCAATCTGATTCCCAATCTATTCAAATGTCACAAATCTGCTCGACAGATTTTACATCGGTTTGAAGATTCAAATTGCAAGTAATATTAATCAATATTAATCATGGTTTAATACGGTCCAAGCAACTTAGATCCAATACAACGGCTTGCATTACCATCCTGCAGCCTTGCTCGAAGTGACCCGAGCCCAGTCCCACACCTGCCAACCAGACTGACCGGGCTCATGAAACTTGGGCCGACTTGCCGGTGACACATCTTATCAATCTGATTCGGGTCCATTCTTCTCAAATCTGCTCGATAGATGGCAGGCCCCTGAGATCGAGAATGCTGCGCGTTGATCTCCCCGCTTCCCTTTGCCTGGTGGAAATCAATTGCTGATACTTATCATTTGCATTGCTTGGCCGCTGTCACGGAGTTAGCACTCTTCCAAGTTTGTTCCATTTTGTTCGCCTCTATTATTAATGCGCTGCGGACAGCCATATGAATAGTTCAAGTATTTACCCTCCTGGCTACACATTTTGACACCCTCATACTAACTTCACATAGTATTTCTCCTGGAACACCAATGGAGATTCATTTTTATCCGCAAATGCGTGAGTGATCCTCATAAGAAAAACACGCCCCACATCTAAGATATGGACTTGATAAAAGTGAATGGGACATGGACTGGGACATGTTTCCTTGGTTGCGACACGACATTCGCGGGAGACTTCGAATCTGATCCCAATGGCAATTTTAAATTCTCCTACTCGACCTGCGGAGGTCATGTGGTTGCACAAGGACGGATCGAGATTTTTCAAGGAAGTCAAATCATTGTCAAGGACGTTTCCCCCGGCGACATCAATGGCGAGTTAAAGACTGAAAATTTTTCTGTGAAGTTCGTCGATAGTCCTCTGAAAGTTTGGACTCTCATCCAATGTATGAGCCTAAGTATATTTTTTCATATAATTGTCTAATTTGTAATCCTCAGCGAGGGCGCCACCGCCGCCAACCTCTGATCGTCTGGACGATCTCAAAGAATTCCTCACGTTAGTCCCTGATAATTTCTCGCAAGTCTGCACTGATGATACTCCTTCCAATTCTCTTTATCCAGAGATTACGACTTGAGTTTTCTTGTGGACGACTCGGGATCGGTTCGTTTGATTGAGCCTCTATTTTCTCACCCCCAGCTCAATAACACAACCAATAGATGCAAAACCTGTGGGATGATGTCGGCGATGCCCTGCAGGACATCGTGAAGGTAGTTTTCAACAAAGACGGAGCAGGAATTGATCTCGGTTTCGTGAACAGCGATCGTGGAACCAAGGGACTTGGTCGCGGCCAGAAGGGAACTGGGGGAATTAAGGTCAGCATATTATCCTTCCCTTCGACTTAGTACTGAATTCTTCTTCTTTCAATCTGTCTGGCTGGCTAATAGAGCAGCAACGACGTGATGGAAATATTCAAGAAAGTTACGCCAAAAGGTCACCATCTGCATAAGAACATGCCCTTCCCTTCCCCGTCTTACTGTCTCTGCAGGTACATCGAGCATTGGTCAACGGTTAGAAGCGATCATAAAACCTTTCCTTGATGACATGGACAATGCGAGAAAGAAAGTAGACAAGGAAGATGAATATGCATTTGAAAAGGAGAAGTCGTTATCCATCATCGTTATCACAGATGGCAAAGAAAACTCAGGTTTGTATTTCCTATTTTTGTGGTGCCAGGCTCATACTTTCTGGGGCTATGGCTTTAGGCGCAAGCAAGAGGCTGAAAGATGTCATCACAAGCACCGAGCAGCGTTTCAAGGCTGCTAATCCAATCAGAAAGTATCTTCGTTTCATTTTCCTCAATGTCGGAAATCAGGAGAAAACAACATTTGATGAGCTCGAGAATCTCCCAAAGGTGAACCTTCAAGTTGGCGTTTAATCCTGTATTCGCCGCTACCCCGAGTTCAAAATTACAGGACCTCATGCACATCGTGAAGCACGAACGTTACTTGACCTCCAACAGGATTCTTGAAGCTCTCTTGGGACAGTTTGTGCAAGGTAAGAGCGATTTCCATCACCCATGCGAGAGTTTGACCCATGATCACTCGGTCTAGCATCTGAATCTGGGTTTACGATGCCTTCTTCCGCTTCCATTCTCACGCCGGCCATGCAACAAACATTATTGTGAGTTTTCCAGTCATGTCTTTTGGTTACGTATCACAAACATTTCTTCGACAGGAAATACCAGATTGTGATCCTAGTCGATGACTCGCCATCGGTTCGTCAGAATTCACGGTAATCAATCTTCATGTTTTCACAGCGCGATTATATTGGCAGATGCTCAAATCAAACAATGACCTGAGCATTATTGTCACCGCTGTGGTCGACAAAGCCGTCAAAGGATGTGGTCTTGGCGGTATCGACCTCCGATTTATTGATAATGACGCAGCCAACATTTACGGTTTGAAGGTTTAGCTTTTGACGCAAAATTTTCGTCCCCCTTGAACTAACCTGCTCGTACTGCCAGAACGGAGATGACGGAAAGAATTTTTTGGCGAGGGTTCAACCTGATGGTAAGATCGTGATTTTTATTCCCTCGGAAGTAGGTGAAAATGAACCCCGTTATACAGAAAGCTCAGAAGAATCGATCAAGGATGGATTGAGTACTGTTCTCAGTGCCCTCACGGCGAAATGGAACAAGCCTGGAGATAAGAGCAACATCAAACCCTTGAATGTGATCGTTCTAACCGATGGGAAACGCGGCAAGTCTGGACGTGTTCGCCTGCTGTAATTAGGTTTTCTAATTTTGTTGGAATAGATGGTGGTGTTCTGAATGCCAGCCTAAATGCAATGATTCAGAATACGGCAGAGAGACTCGACTACCATCACGCCCCACTTTCCATTGCTGGTATTCAATTTGTTGTGATAGGTGGAGGAATTTCGTTCCAGCCTGTCAAGAAGAATTACGTCAGGGGCGTGGTAAGGCTTCCGATTGACTCGTAGGATCAAGCTCTTACAGTAGCCGCTCTAATTTAGGTCACGGTTGATACAACGGAATACGATGCACAACTCACGGAACAGAAACTCGTCAAGATCCTTCTCGGCGCAGTTGATTCTTCAGTCAGTAATTGGCAAGTATAAGTCAAAGGCCAAACAATAGATCGAAATTTGCGATCGAGCTGTCTGCTAAAGATTTAGTCTTATGCTCCCATTGTTGTGCATTGTCATCAAGTATGCCTATTAAACAATACAAAAGTTTATTGTTTCAAATTTATTGGACTATTGAGCCTCTATACTCGGCCTCCCGATCTTTTGACCTTTTTGACATTAACAATTAATGTATCCCCATCCTCGTGTAGTTCTGAACTGGATCTTGTACCACCTTGCTCTTGGCAGAGGGATAAATCGCCACCAACACAAAATCAATTCTGCGACCTGCGATGCCAGCAAGCCATAGCCGATTTCTTTATTTCGTACGCAGACCGTATGTGGTCGCTACATAGGAACCTGGGGATTCCCCATAGCCTTACCCATAATTCACCCTTATGGACAAGATGTTCAAACTCCGGAGCGCCGTCAGAAGTCAGTTCAGATACTACCCTAGTAAGTTAAAAGTCTTCCATTCCTCTTTTTTCTCTCTCTCTCTTCTGCTTATTTTTTATTAAACATTTTTAATTGTGGACACATGTATCAGTAACGAGCCCAATACACTTGTACCTTGTCACAAAAGCTGCGAAGAAGGAAGATACCCTAAAGACAATCTGCCACCCACGCATGACACGTCAGCTGAATGTACTGTATATTAAGAGTTGTGTTTGTCTAACTCTCAGTAACATGTCAACTTGAGGGTCCGAACACTCTGATTTGCAGCTTATCTCTTCGTTCAAAGTGGATTCAATTGGTTCGTTTGGCTACACGGTTTTCGATCATGAGGCTGAAAAAAAGTCTAGAAAGCATGTACGGCTTTCCTTTAGAATGCGCCACTGCAGCGGCCCCTGGGAATTACTACTTTTAACCATTTGATCTGATAGGCATCTACCTTTTCAATTACGAAAACATACTCAGATGACCTTTAAAAATAACCATCCAAGTCGAATGGTCTCACAGTCCCACTTATATGGACGGAGCCTTTTAAAGGTGTATAAATATGTATTGCTAACGCGAGCATTGTTACAAACAATTGAATAATGTCTCTTGAGCAAGGAATATGTGAGTATTACACACGACAGAGTTTATAGTTCTGCATTGTTGCCTTCTCATTATATTCGAATATTTAGACCAGATTTCCCATCGTTATGCGCCTATTAGAATGACTATCGCGAAAGGCAACCCTAGAAACCAGCAATCAGTCGTAGCAACGTCGGACACGAAATGGTTAGAAGAACAGCTCTGGTTAATCACCAGTGTTCCTGGTGATTCGGACACATTTTATGTTCAGAATCTACGAAGTGGCACCTACTTGGACATGCTAGCTGGTATCACCTCGTATATGCACACCTTATTTTGTGCGCTAACTCGTATGGTTGCTCGCATTAGATAGCACACAAAATTGTAATTATATGGTTGGACGCATTGCCGCGATGGATTTCGAAGGCTTTCCCCTTCCCGGCTTTACCTGGCGTGACATATTAAAGCAGCAATGGGTGATACGTAAAGAGGCTTCAGAGGGTCAAGACTGGCTGTAAGTCTCTCTCTCGTAAAATTATCCCTAAAACTAAGAAACACCCCTAGAATACAAAACCGAGCAACCAATAGTAAGTTGAATGCCTGCAAGAGTGATTTTATATATCTCACTACTGCCTGAAGCTTTTGCAGACTTATTCAATGGGTAGTATTCTTTAATGTGCTCTGGTCGGCATAAATTAATGTGTTCTACAGTGACAGAACGCCTGGTACCTGGATCGTGGGTTGGAATGGGCATTGGAATGACAAGAATACCGGAGGTAACAGACGTTGGACATTCGAAAAACTAAGTCGTACTTCGGAAGAAATCGATCATATGATACAAAGGCATCTAGTCAAGAAGCCTTACTATCGCTACCTATCCCCGCCAGCTCTCGATGCCCTGTAAGTGGTATTCTGAGTTCCTTTAACACGGACCTCATCGTGGTTCGGTAGATACCTAGCTCTTCCCATAGATAAGATCAGGGAAATTTGGCAAGATAGCGGCCTGGAAGAAAAAAAGCGGAGAAATGACATTTTCGATAGTGATGATTTTGCATTTGGTAAGTAATATTTACGATCTTCAAGGTTAGCCAGATTTTCTAGTGTCACAATAAATAGTCTTCAAGTCTGAGGTATCCAAGTGGGCGGATGACACTTTGAGAGCGGAGGTTGGTGATGTGATTATTATCAAAGTCTTTATTCACTCTACCTCGCGACCGATATAGGGATTCGGCGTCCATTGCGGTATCATGATTGGTCAAAACACTCTCACTGGTAGAGTATCTGCTTATAACTGGTTCATTGAAGGGCCTGATATTACCTTCTTCGAGTATGTTTAACTTTTAAAATAACGAAAGACTAATACTGACATCGATGTTGTATACCTAGACCAAAACCAGTCTCATATGATCGCTTTTCGGTCCGTTAACTTATTTAAAACTACAGCGTTATCTTCTACTGTAATTGACACATATTTTCCAGCATAATGCTTGGGGAAAGGTTGGAGAATGGGGTATATACTAGAGCTGAAGATCAAAAAGGATGCGTGGTTAATGTTGGTTCGTTTACTTATCATTTTGACCAACTCTTCGGCTCTTTGATGAGGGTCAGAATGTGTTACGAAGAGGCAAATCTTTTCGCTTGCCCAAAAATTAAATAAGACGTAGTGATATGGACTTTCGTGCTCTAGATGTCCACTTATGCTGAAGGAGCGTTGGAATCTGGTCAGTCTTAAATATACCAAATTGATTATCATTTGTAATAAGTATTGAAGCCGACACTCTGTTGGAAATATCGGAGATACATCCAGCACATACTGGAATGTGGGGATACTCTCGGGCTGAGTAATCAGCTAAGTAATTTCTTAGTAATCTCTTACAGGTAGAATATACTAGAAACCCTAATATAAACTGTGGATACTATAGTGTACACTATATGGATTTGTAACCTACAGCCTAACAGCTACGTACCGACTACAATAATTCTAACACACTCCTTCCAACAAGCGGACTTTTGAACGAGATTATGAATCCGGACCTTCGCAGATCGGTCACAGATTGTTTTGAGTTTTATCAGACCTATATTTGGGGACATCCATAATTGGTATCTGCTCTATATATGTCTTTCAAGCCGATTACGGCACAGGTTGGGGTTTTTGAGGGGGAGTCGAAGTTGTTCAAACGAGCCTTGAATCGCTTGTATTCCCCACTCAACTGTCTGTCGGTATTATGAAAGGAGTTGTCTGTTCTCTGCCATTGTAAGTTGTTGGGCAATTGGGTTGCATGGTATTGCATCGCCACACTTCAGAGGTGCACGAATCTACCCCGCAATTGAAGCAATACCTCATGGAAAGGTTATATCCGAAACAAGATAAAACCTTGTTGGTCTGTATGAACGGCTATCGGAATCAGCGTGCGATTCATTCAGCCCCCATTCTCTTTTTGCAATCGCATTGAACTTTCCTTTGGAAACTGATATCGTGGTACATTTATCACAGTTGCATTGAGGATGGTCTCATGATACTCGGATCTAGATTGACAGGTCCTCAATGGTGCTTTTAATAGGATTAGATTCGGGGCACTAACATGATAAGTGTTTCTCTCATGTCATGTCACTCACCTAGAAGAATGGAGCTAGTGGCCTTCTTTTCAGCTCATTCGAGAAGCTTTATTTCCACACCGGTTCGGCATGATCACAGCGAGTTTCGTTGGGGACGAGACTGGCGCTCAAGCCTTGATAGTCCGTTATCGATAACGGTGAGCGTGTCACCAAAATTCCATGCCATTCATTTCTGATTTGGAACATTAAGGTCCCGAAAATAGGTGTAATAGGACCGAATCAGTTCGAAAATATAAGTCTATAAGTGCAGTGACTGATATCTACTCCATTTCAGTTAGAATACAGCTACGCACACCGGACAATGGCCTTCAAGTTTGAGGGTATATGTAAGTAACTCTGTTAGTTGACCAAAAATTCTTTCATTCCGTCATTCAATGTCCTAGATCATATTATCCATCGCTACAGTGGACTCAGTATGACCGTTGCCAGTCCCAACGACCTGTCGCCAGTGGTTGGATTCAATAATACGAACTGGGTGGAGGACGCTTTGTGGTTGATCACTCCGGTTACCGGCTTTTCTAACTTGTATTATGTCCAAAATTTGCGCCATGGCACTTACTTGGACTTGGAAAAAGGTGATGTCTTGTAATCAACTCCTTTGTGCTCAATCTTCAATTTACGCTTACTGTCCGACTTCTGGAGCAGATAGTAGTAGAGACGATAATTTCATTGTCGGGAGGACTGGCGCCCAGAATTCAAATAACTCTGCTCCTGGCAATGCCAGCCGTGAGGTATGGAAGCAGCAGTGGATGATAATCCAAGATGGTTCGGGTGGTCCCCATTGGCTGTGAGTCTTTTCCACGTTATGAGGAAGTCAAAAATGTCATGAGAACCCATAGAATCGAGAATCGAGTCACTTTAAGTAAGTTTAAATCCTCAGGCCACCCTAGTTGTTTCAAGTGCTGATTAGCTCCACTCAAAAGCATTTGCGGAGTTATCTAATGGGTATCGATTTAGACCATTCGCATCAATATGCAAGATTTACAAATATATAGGGGAACTGACGACGGAACCTGGATTGTTGGAAGTCATGTCTCTGGGAATGCAATGACTGAAGTAAATAAGCACTGGACGTTTGTCAAACAAAGTTTGACTGCTCAAGAAATTGAAGACATGCTAGCTGTCCACCCTCTTAAAATGCCCTACCATCGAACTCTGCCATCCTTGGATACTGTGCAAGTTTTGGTTTGAATATTACCGACATTTGACGCTTATCGTGCTCCAACAGGTATTTGGTTCTCCCTAGAACAAAGATCCTGGAGATTTGGCAGAATAGCGACCTCAAAGAACGAAAGTGGAGAAAAGAAATATTTGACTGCGATGATTTTGCATTTGGTGTGCATCTTAATTCTTTGAAATACCATTAAATGATCGTAACAACAAACAGCTTTCAAAGCTGAAGTCTCAACATGGGCGGATGCTACTTTCAAAGCTGAGGTCAGTGACGAAGTTCTTCTCACAAGGTCGCTTTACTAAAGTGCCTGAGTGCCTTAGAATTTCACCGTCTGCTGTGGTATGACGCTGGGTAAAAATTTATCTAACCAACACGGGCATGCCTTCAACTGGATTATTGAGGGATCGGACATAATTTTCTTCGAGTTCGTGGTTTACGTTATTTAACATAATACTGCCATATTCACCTAATTACTGGCGATATTTCCAGACCACAAACGGTCCCTGATCATTTTGAGGTTTGCGATGCCATTTTTCGATAGTCAATTTGAATTTTGATGAATCTTACTCAGGTATTCAACACCAAAAATTGGAGGCATGCTTCAGAGTTTAGCATCTTCTAGACTCATAAGACAAGACATAATGATAGATTGGCATGCTAGAGCCACAGGCATATGTAACCCCTTACTCAATTTCATCCAACAATGTTCAATAATATGTCAAGTGTAAATAATTCTTCCTTAGATCCTTGTTTAAAATATAACTGGGCATGCGATGTGCAAATCGGTATGGTTTATGGGATAAAACTATTCAGAAATCCCATTACTAGGAGAAACCCCATAAAAGTGCTTGTTTACATGCGAGTGATGGGTGATTTTCCCAAATGCTGCCAGTAGGTCATTCCTGTTTAATGCCGAGGGTGTGCATGTGATCGTGCTCTGGGACGGATTAATCTACATAGGAACCCCCACTTACAAAAAGTCGTTAGATAGAAACCCGGGTTCTGTTCTGGGTTGCTTAATTATTTCAGACAGCATGACATTCAGGAAAAAAAGTTTACAATGGGAGACTAGAACAAAGTAAAGTCTGAAGAAATAATAATATTCTCTACATATTAGCGAGGGACAAGAGGGCAGTTTGTATGGATATGACTTTCCTGTCAACATATCCCACACTTGCATTGTGAATGTGATGAGAGAGGTAGAAGACCTCGAGAATCTGGTTGAGTACTGATAGGTGTCTCTGGCACCGACCTATGACCTACTGCAGCTGTCCCACAATACCTGCATCAGCAGCCGCCCCCAATGAGTATGCATACTCACCTCCTTTGGAGGTCTTTACAGTCCCCCACAATTCCTAGGGTATTCCTAGGGGAATCCCAGGGAATGGAGGGAATGAATGAAGAAATGGAAATTGAGGAAAGTAGATAGTAATTTGTATCATTATTCCTAGTATATTCCTTATTCATTCCCTATTCATTCCCTAATAGCCCACTATAATTTCCAGAGTACTATAGGAATATTCCTAAGAAATCCTATGGGAATGTTGTAGGAATCGAGGGAATGAGCTAACATAGAATTGACAATAATTTGTGGGAATTATATTTATTCTTATTTAAATATAGAATATAAAAAAAAGCTCACAAAGCAAGAATTGACCCATCAGCCTCACATGAGCAATCTGGTAACTATTGGTCACATTATACCACTACACTAACAGGCAGTATAAAACAGACTAAATAATAACATTTTATGATACTCCACTAACTGCTGGCTACTAATGCCATTTTAGGCTGATGATGCATTGGGTCATGTGACTTTGTTTGGCAACACCTTGCCACATTGCTCTCATGTCAAGCACCAATACCTCTTGCATCACATCCCCACCACTATGCCACTCTGCCAGCCCTTTTGAACAATCCACCAGCCCATTTAACATGCTGCCAGCCCTTTTGAACAACCTGTCCACCCATTGAACACACCTCCTGCCCATCAAACATCCTGCTAGCCCATCGAACATGCTGCCTGCCTATTGAACACCCCACTGGCCCATCAAACATGCCTCCTGCCCCTTTGAACATGCCTCCTGCCTATTGAACACCCTCCCTGGCCCAATTTGAACACTCTGCTCACCCATTGAACAACTTGCTGGCCCATTGAAAACCCTGCTGGCCCATAGAACACCCCTCCTGCCCATCAAACACCCTGCTGGCCCATTGAATACCCTGCTAGCCCATTGAACACCCACTCACCCATTGCACACCCCCTGGCCCTATTCAAGCACCCTGCTGGCCCATGAAACACCCCCCCTGGCCCATCAAATACCCCCTCAGCCCCATTTGATTACCCTGCCTGCTCATTGAACATGCTGCTTGCCCATCAAACTTGCTGCTTGCCCATTAAACACCCCCCTGGCCCATTGAACACCCCCCTGGCCTATTTAACACACCACCTGCCCATTGAACACACTGCTTGCCAATTGAACATGCTGCCCACCTATTGAACATGCTGCTGGTCCATTGAACACACCACTGGCCCATTGAACATGCTGCTGGTCCATTGAACACACCACTGGCCCATTGAACATGCTGCTGGTCTATCAAACAACCCCCCCCCCCCTTGCCCCATTTGAACACCCTGCTATCCCATTGAACACCCCCTGGCCTCATTTGAACACTCCCCTAGCCCATTGAACACCCCCCTGGCCCATTGAACACCCCAATCACCCATCAAATACCCCCATGGCCCATCAAACACCCCCCTGGCCCCATTGGAGCATGCCACCCACCCATCAAACACCCTGCTCGCCCATCAAACACCCCCCTGGCCCCATTTGTGCACCCTGCCTGCCCATCAAACATGCCACCTGCCCATCAAACACCCTGTTTGCCCATCAAACTTGCTGCTTACCTATCAAACACCCCCCTGGCCCATCAAACATGCTGCCTGCCCATTCAAACACCTTGCTCTCCCATCAAACACCCTGCTGACCCCATTTGAGCACCCTGCTGGCCCATTGAATGCCTCTCCTAGCCATCAAACACCCCCCTGGCCCCATTTGAGCATGCCACCCACCCATCGAACACACTGCTTACCCATCAAACTTGCTGCTTGCCTATCGAACACCCCCCTGGCCCATCAAATGAACATGCTGCCCATTCATCAAACACACAGCCCACCCATTGAACACCCCACTCGCCTATTGAACACCCCCCTGGCCTGTCAAACATCCTGCTGGCATATCAAACACCCCTCCCTTGCCCCATTTGAACACCCTGCTATCCTGTTGAACACCCCCTGGCCCCATTTGAACACCCTTCTGGCCCATCAAACACCCTTCTGGCCCATCAAACACCCCCCTGGCCCATCAAACACCCCCCTGGCCCATCAAACACCCCACTCGTCCATCAAACACTCCCCCTGGCCCCATTCAAGCACCCTGCCTGCCTATTGAACACCCTGCTCACCCATCAAATATGCTGCTCACCCATCAAACACCCCTTTTGAACACCCTGCTTGCCCATCAAACACTCTGCTTGCCCCTTTTGAACACCCTGCTAGCCCATTAAACACCCTGCCAGCCCCTTTTGATCACCCTGCTGGCCCCAATGCTGAGCAGTTGCAATGACAACAACCCTCCATCCTTGTAGTATATTGTAGTATTAATATTTATTATAGACATTTAATGAAATTTATATATTTTTCACATACTTTTGATTTGTAAAAAACCTGTTGAGTGTGTCTGAAAACCAAAGCAGGAGTGCATTGACAAAAGGAAGAGGGGGTAACCAAGACTTTGATGTAGCTAATTTGGAAAGCAGGTCACATGATCAACAGATGTTGTGCAAACACAACTGCTCAACCAACTCCACTTTCATCCACCACAATCAATGCACATCACAATACATCGGCACCACCTGAACACTTGATATGCCTTGCCAAACTTGTTCTGCCACTGCTGCAAGTAATAAAAACCCTCCCTCACCAAGCCCACCTCCATCTAAGTCATGTAAAAGAGCTATTTTCTCTGCTGATACCAACTTCAAAACTGCAAAAAACCAAAGCCTGAGCTGAATGTTGAACCAGAGGGGAGGCAAGAGAAAGTTGTTAGGAAGGGGAAGACTGTTTTAAACACATTTTACATTATTTACATTATTTAACTTTTTTATTGGTTCTGAAGCAATAGGACATCTGCCACTAGAGCTGTTGAGGATGCAGCTGCCAAGGCTGAAGGTCCTCCAGCCCATATCACTCCATATATATTCTAAATTTCTCTTTTAAAATCAATTACTTATTTGCTATTTTTTCAGTACAGAGCAGATGCTTGTCAGTAGTGGAACAACCATTGCACCACCAAGGTGAGCTCAGGCTGTTGCTATCTCTCATATTCCTGCCATTCCTGCCAGCCCTGGATCCTGTATTTGCTGCTCTGACATTGCAGCCACTGCAGAGTCCAATACAGATAATAATGACAGCAGTGATCCCAATGATAGCAGTGCAAGCAAATAAAATGACAATGACAGTGATGGTGAGAGTACAGATGAGCACAATGGCAGCAAAAATCAAAGTAGTGATGAAAAGACCACTGATGAAGGTGAAGCAGAACAAGGTGTGTGTTTTTTGACACATATATTTTCTTCTAAAATAAATGATAAGACGATATAGAGGTTCCTGTTTCAGCAGCTCTGGAGGAATCAGATACTAGGAAACCCATGTCTGAGTCTCAAAAGCAATCATTCATTGGTGTGTTTTTTTTTTTAATTTTATTATTTGTCCCCTAAAATAAGTGATAAAATACAGAGGCTTCAGTTTCAGCTTCTCTGAAGGAAACAAATACTGGGAACCGTGTATCTGAGTTTCAGAAGCAATCAGTCATTGGTGCATATTCTTTTAAATATCATTATTTGTCTTCTAAATTAAATGATAAATTATAGAGGCTCCAACTCCAGCTTCTCCAAAGGAAATGGAATGTGGGAAGCCTGTATCTGAGTCTCAGAAGCAATTAGCCATTAATGGGTATTTTTTTAATCTCATTATTTGTCTTCTAACATAAATTATATACATAATAAATCCTTTGGTTCCAGTTGCCCCAGATAATGGTAGGTTTATGAGAATTTCAAAGCATGCTTTATTTAAATAATAATTAATAGATATTTGAATGCAAAGTCCATCTCAAACAACACCAAATAAAAATTTACAAGATAGTTATAGTGTTGATAATATTAAATTAACTTTGTTTGCTCAAGGACTGCCATACTTACAACTGAATATATTATAGACACCAAGATGGCTAGCCCACCTCATGAAGAACTTAGAGGTGTATCTCGAGTTATTGGTAATAACTTTTTTAGTCCTGAATATCATTCACTTATTCTCAACATGGCTGACTTTTCTCCTGTCCAAGAAACTCTATTGCCTGTGACTGGAAAAGTTTGACTCTTCATGTCATCTGAGGATCCACAGACTTTCAACATTGCAAATAAGAAGCCTGTGAATGTTATAGTACCAGTTTTTGATTCCATGAAGCCCTTGCTTGAGGCAGTAGCTGGAGAGTACTCCCCAATAAAAGGTATTTTGAACAGATAATCTATGATAAAATTTAACCTTATTTCAGATTGAAAAAACAGTTTCTACACCTATGATGATGGGGAATGGACCATTAAGGGCAACTTTTCAAATGCATTGGAGAAGAATAGCAAAATTGAATGGGACTGTACAGGAAACAAGAGTACTATTACATTACTTGCAGTAAGTATCATTTTATATTATTACTAAAACAAACTCTAATATGAATAACAATATTAGAGTACCTTCAATCACATCACTCTCCATGGACAAAGCACTTCCACCACTATCTGTGGACAAAGCACTTCCATTCCAGTTTTTGATGCCCAATCTCCTTTTGTACATGACAGCTCTCCTTCCTCCGAGGTATCCACAAGGGAAAAGCTGGTCAAATTGCCTCCTGATCATATTTTGGAGGCACTTGGAGTTGACAAGGATCTTGCTCTTGATTGCTCAAACTCAAATCTTTGCTTTGCATATTTGAGATATAAATCAGCAAATGCTGCTGAAAAGCATTACAAAGCCTTGAAGGAATCAGGATCATGGTCTCACCAGAAATTCACCACCACCCAGATTTGTGAAATTTTTATTGCTAAAACATCTTGGCATAAAAATTATGAACGATTTGGTGGGCTGGCCAGTAATCATCTACTAATGTTCCAGTGGCTTGAGAATGGGGATGATGCACCAGAGGATTCCTCTGTCTGGGGTGACATTGCTTCACCAACCTTTCCTAATTTGAAGCAGTGGCTTCAAGAAGCAAGTCTACAGAAGAAGAAGAAGGGAAAGCAGCCTGCCTCCAATGTCACCACACATAAGAAGACCAAAAAGGATATGTAAGCAATTGTAGTAGGATTTTCCTTTCAATTCATGTTTTAATTTTGTATTTGCAGTATACTGCTTATGCTTACCTTTCTTGGGATTGTATTTTGTCCTCTTCTAGGTTCATGTACTACTATGATCTGGATTTTGCCTCTTCTACTCTGCTGCTATGATTGTGCTACTATGATCTGGTCTTTTTGCTTGCTTTATTTCTTGCCTTTGGTATCTGCACTGCCTGATGAGCAGGCCTTCCCTAATATTACATTCAGGGTCTTCAATGAATTTATTCAGGATCATTTCAGTTCAATGGTGTCTCTCTCCACAGCTTTGGTAGTTTTATTCACATTGACAAACAATTCTACACTACTTGGTCTACATGCTTGCCAACAACATCATACACTGAAAGGTGAAGGTGTAGTCAAAACAACTGGCTGGATTAAAGAACTTGCCCATGCTTTACATGAAAAACTTCAAGACAATACTGGCAGTCTTTTTAAACTTTCTGAACAATACCATGCTATGGAGGATGACACAATTGCTACCTCTCTTGGAATGAAACTGGATGATATCACAAATCTTTTAAAATTAACACCATACAACTCAAAGAAAAAATTAAAAGGAAAATTAAAGCCAATCTCTCATGCAGAAATAAATCCAGCACTGGTAATATGTCCTGATAGCATTGAATGTGAAGATGAAAAGTATTGTGATGCCTGGGCTTTGCATCAGAATACAAGGAGCCAAGATATTCCAAAAGTAACTCTCATCAAAGGATCTGACATATATCAGAATGTATCAGTGCTGACTGGAAATTGTTTAAAATGTATGTCATTGTACAGTACAGACCATGAGCATGTGCTCAACTGGAATATTGAAATAGGACTGGTGGAACAGGGATTCAATAGAGTTTATGTCAACTCTGCAAAATACCTCAACATTGGTCAAAGTCTTTGGGTTGACTGTATTTTCTCTAATACAGTGCTTAATGGAATGTACACCTTCCATGCATCAGCTGCTGCCTATATGAAATTCTGGAATAATAGCTTTGGGATACAAAGCCATGGCAAGCCCTTGAAAATTTCAAGTCATCAAGTGTGGCATGCATTTTTTCAAGAATCTATCTGATCTATAGGTTCTTCCTGTCAGAAAAATTTAGAGTTACCAGATGGTCTTGCAATTGATGAAGTTACAAAGAAGGCCTTTAATGAATTGGGCCAAAATGGAGTTATACAGGCTGCAGATCAGCATGCTTGCAATGAATGTGTTCATGAGTACAAGGCCACTTCTGATATTCATACTGCCAACTCTGATAGAGTTGACATACCAACTGGACAAACAGGGAGCTTGGAAGCACCAGTGAAAATGGTTGTTATGGATGGAATTGTTATGGGACCTCAGCAATGTGCATTTGATAATGGTATCAATGCCTGTACAAGTGAGCTTGAAAATACCCATGGTGGAGTCTTTTGCCAGGATCATGCTATACAATATGGAACTACATGCAGAGTTCAAAACTGCACATCCATGAAAGTGAATAATACTCAGGTATGTCTTGCCCATCAAGGAGAATGGAACAGACATCAGCTGAATCGAGCACCAGAAAATTTAGCTGGTGTCAGACATATGCTTAGTACCCCTGGTGAAAATCTTCCTTAGCAACCAACCAGAAATAGAGAGCACCAACCTCATGATGAGCCAGAACCAGAAGCTCAGCTACCAAAAAATTATTTTAGTGCTCCTCAGTTTTACTGTGTTGAAACTATTTGCACACCATGTGGAGTGGTTATTGTATGGACAAAATTTGCCAAGTCTGAATCATCTACCAACATTCTCAATTTTCTGGAGTCAGTTTATCCAACAGAGGAGTCAAGGCCAGACTATATCTGTATTGACAAGGCTTGTCTGGTTCTTAAAACAGCAATTAGTAATAAGAGCTGGGAAAGAGTTTGGGAGAAGGCCACATGCTTTATTGTTGACAGTTATCATTATACCAATCATAGCAAAGAGGATAATTTATGCAGAACATGGTGTAATCCTGCACCACAAAATGGATCTGCTCCAAATTTGGTTATTGCTGTTCAAACTGAAAGTGGAGAAATAGTCTATCAACAGGCATTTAATACACAGGTAAAAATAAAATCTGCTTAATAATTAATTGCTTTTCTCATTAAAGCTTTGACAGGCATGTGAACAACTTAATGCTTGGCTAGATGGATTTGAAGCCATTCTTAAAAGGATGACCATTGGAAACTTTAATTGGCTTCTGCACACAATGCTATTCTATCACACAAAATATATCATTCAAAAGAAAAAAAAAGGATGGCATTGCAGAGAAATTGAAAGATGACAGTGGTGGTGAAGATGAGGTTTAGCTGGGATTAATATGCTTTTTGCATTTGTAATCAGTTTATTTTTGAGTCCTAGGTTTTCTGGAATTTTTTTTCAAAATTTATCTAATTTTTTTTGAATTGTTCCTGATTTTTTCTGCATTTGTAATCAGTTTATTTTTGAGTCCTAGGTTTTCTGGAATTTTCTTTCAAAATTTATCTAATTTTTTTGTATTTGTAATCATTTATTTTCGAACTCTAGGTTTTTTAGAATTTCTGTCAAAATTTATCTAATCTTTTTTGAATTGTTCCTGATTTTATTTTGGGTTTTTAATTAGTTTATTTTTGAGTCATAGGTTTTTTAGAATTTTTGTCAAAATTTATCTAATTTTTTAGAATTGTTCCTGATTTATTAGTGATTTTATAACAATTTTATAATATTACTTTTACTAATTTTAGATACACACACTGAATTTAATAATCCAGGTCAAATTTATGCCATTCCTAGGAAATAAGAGGAAACAGTGAGGGAATAGTGAGAGAACAAGCTAGGAATAAAGGAGGAATAGACTCACCTACAGTATCCTCAAGGAAGATATTCCCTTCATTCCCTGGGAATCCCCTGGGAATCCCTTAGGAATGGTGGGGGACTGTAAAGTACTGCTCCTTTGTCATGACAGCACCACACATCCAATCAGCATCACCACTGTATGTACTCCACCCGCGATGTGCACATCATGTGCAAAAGCTGTCAATGTGTCATACATATTGTCTGTGAACATAAGGTTGCATGAGAAGAGTGGAGGTCAAGCAAATCAGCAAGGGTGGAGTTGCTGTAGTCTACAAGATGCATCTGAATTAGAAAAACAGTGTATAACAAGGGGATAGGAAGCATGTACCTCACTCCCATCCCAGATTACCCCCAACACTTCATACAAATGCACCTCTGCCTCCATGTTGATCCTGGTTCTGGAGGAAAGTACTGAGGAGGGTAGAATGTGCTTGGGCTTTGTCATTGGTATGAGCCCCTGCTCCTACTCACCCTACATGACTTTGCTTGCCTGCCCTGCAAGAGCCAGCACTGTGAGAGTCTCACCATCAGCTTGTGCCATTTGAGGTCCAGGCCCAGCCAAAGCATGTGCTGGAGGTGCACGATGCTCAGCAGACACAGCAGAGCAGCCAAGCAGTGCTGCTGCGGGTATTTGCATTGTGCTGTTCTGTGTTTTGCTTCAGGTCAGCAGCTTGATATGCCTAGTGCAAGAATGCACCTCAATACCACCAAAAATTTGTGATTTATTATTGGAAATACTACACAAGGGAAATTAGGCATCTACAGTCTAATAATATCTAGTAGCAGCACTTGCAAAGCTAAAGAATAGACTAGCTAGTTAGAGTCGTGTATGACAAAAGCACAAAGGTGCTGTAAATGGCAACCGGCACACTGGAACTCCAAGAACTGGAGTGTGCCTGAAGGAATATCCCAGTTCTGAAGTCACCTATGACTTAGCCAAGCTGCCGAGCCGAGACAGTGGTGTGTTTGTTTGGCAACTAACACAGTGCACAACAAACACCTACAAAGCAGAACCCAGAAACTTAGACAAGAGCTGGGTAGTAAGAGAATCACAGGAGTAACAGTGCATAGATATACTGCATCAGAGAAATAAAAATCTGGATAGGTTACCTTAGTTAAGTGGGAATGGACCCAAGGTCATGAGGAACTCCCTCCAGCGAGTCAGCAGATTAGAACAACACAGTATGTGTTCCAAATCCCAAGCAGGAAGCTAAACACAACAGAAAAAGGGCCAAAGTGACATAAGAAGGCAGTCAAGAATGATAAGTGTTCGAATCATAACAGAGAAGTCCAGATCATACTAGGTTACCAAATATTAGACTAACAACTAGCCCAAAACAGAAATTAAGAGATAAATAAATACCCCAGAGCAGGGTCATGAAGAATAATAGGTTTTACGCCCACTTTCTTATGTACAGTATTTGTCAGTGACAAGCCCGATAGCTCCTGCAAATAACTAAGTGAGAGAAGTGAAGTAAATAGCTATTATAGTTGAAATTCATTGTCTAGCTAGAGTAGACTTCAGAGAGTGAACAGCAGTTATCTATTATATTTGAGAGGGTCAAGGGCTAGAAACAAGATCGTTGAGTGCCAGGCAACTGGTGTTCAGGTGTCTTGTGGATTTTTGAGGTTATAGGGAAAGGAAGACCATCCCTTTTGGCTTAGTTTGCTAAAATTGCAAATCTCCAAGAGACAGGAAGACCATCTCTTTGGGAGTTTTGTTTTCAGACAGAAGGAAGACCACTGTCATTAGTGTATAAGGGAAAGGAAGACCATGCCTTCAAGTAGAGAGTATTTTCATTAGAAATTACAGGAGAAGGAAGACCACTCTTATCAATTTCGAAGTTGGAGAAAGGAAGACCATCTCCAAGGATATATTAAATTGGCTATATGAATTCTAGAGATAGTAAGACTACCTCTACGAGTTTCCGAAGTTAGATTGGAGGGAAGGGAGGCCATCCCCTACATCTAGCTAGAACCTAGCCAGACATTGGTTTTTATAATAAAAGAACTGTTTGTATACCTTTTTCGAATAGTATATCTTTTCAGACTGGCCCCCACAAACTTAAGAGCTTGTTGGTGTGTTACTGGAAAAGTGAAAACAATTCCATTATTCCAATTTTACTTTACTAGCTAGACACTACAAAACCTCTACAAGCTCATCACCGACAGGAGCAAATGCACATACCTCATGAGAAGCGTATCTTGCACAACCACCTTATGATGGCTGCTGATCCCAGGAGATTGCACCAATCCTTTTCAACCCGCAGTCTCACCGCATCTCGAGGCCCGTGGAAAAAAACATTGCTGGGCTCAGTACTTGTGTTGCTAGTCTTAGGGTTAGGGTTAGGGTTTGTAAGTAATATAAAACCGCGGTGAGTGTAGCAAACTGCGGACAAGCAGGTAACTAAAGAAAAGTTACCATCCTGCTTTCGCATTTTATAAGCTCATCAGGTGCTGGTTCGTCTCGGCGATACCTTGGCTGTGTGCTACTACTTCGGCGCTACAGGGCGATACTTTTGCTGTACCTATACAACGCCTATTGACCGAGATATAGCCAATATACGCGCGCCGCGCGTTGTTCTAAAAATAGAATACAAAACGGCAGGATTGTCAGGATAACTACGGTCCAAACATAGACCGCTACTAAAATTAGAATTAATCTAAAATCGGTTCGCACCTAAATATAGGTTAAAACCTATAAATAAACTCAATCCAATAAAAGACTGCAACTGAAATTGAAGCGGGTGTTACGCTAAAGGCAGGAGGGCGCATTATGCGCCCGTTCTACCTCTCTGCTGGTGACGTGACCCACCAGCGCCACCCT
Source organism: Nidula microcarpa (assembly GCA_036937055.1). Taxonomy (NCBI): domain Eukaryota; kingdom Fungi; phylum Basidiomycota; class Agaricomycetes; order Agaricales; family Nidulariaceae; genus Nidula; species Nidula microcarpa. The sequence goes on along the minus strand of JASFDD010000261.1, from coordinate 75 downwards.
CATCTGCATTGATACATCACAAGGGGCTCAAAGAACGCAAACATTGCCATTGAACGTGAATCTGACGATGAAAGT
>JASFDD010000260.1:0-29370 GCA_036937055.1 Nidula microcarpa | reverse complement strand
CGGTACCTGCACGGCTCTGCACGGTACCTGCACGGCTCTGCACGGCCCTGCACGGCCCTGCACGGACCCCTCACGGTCAGAAGATAATACCACTCTAAAATTTGTGATTACAAGTAGTGAAAAATTCACCAGTTAAATTACTTGCTTTTTAGTGGTAAGGATTTCACCACTGGGCTCTCTTATGGTTCTTTGGAGTATTTCCGAAATAAATCTTAGGGATGTTTCCATACTATTTTTTTTGGTGTATTTCTGTGTGTGTTTCTATGCTATAGCATGTACAGGATGTCCTTAACATGCCAAGCACCTTAATTTTGTCACACAAGGGACAATGTTTGCATTTATTATGTGTTGACAACAGCCATATGCATGGATTGGATGGATCATGATATTTTGGTGTTTGAGCTACCCTATAGCTAATTTAACTTTGATAGAACCAGCTCATATATCCAACTCTATCAGTGTTGTGTTTAAGTTTCTATCTATTGATATTTCCTGAAGTGGGCCAACATCTAATGCTAATGCCAGAGCCCAAAGCAGTTTTGGGGTGTCCAGAGGGGTTAAATCCCAATGGTAACCAATGCTAATGTGTTTTTATGGCTACCCAGAGGGTGAAATCCCAATGCTGACCTTGAATGCTAATCAAAGCTAACACCTCTTTTGGAGTGCAATGGAAATGCAAAAGGTGAATTTAAGAGGGTCCACACAGGTGAAATCTCAATGCTGAAGCACTTATATGGAGGTCAAGAAGGCAAAATATCAATGCCAATAACCATTTTCCACTTCATTATCTGGAGACAATGATTATATGAAGGGCACTGGTGGAAAATTTAATGGATATGAAACAGATATTATTTTCATCATCAATAAGAGTTTTCTGCTGAAAAACTTCCAATGCCACTATAGAAATCTGGCATAGTCTGTATTGAAACTAATATAATCCTGACACTATTGCATTTGCAGCACCTTATAATTGTTACTGGAATTCTATATTGGTAGTAGAAGGCTTTCAGCTCAAAGCCTTTATTGACACTGAAATCAATATCTCTTGCATATCCATTATATTCACTAGAAGCACCCTTAATATAATCATTGTCTCCACAAAGTCATGTATAAAATGGTTGTTGGTACTAAGATTTTGCCTCCTTGACCCCCTTAAAAATGCATCAGCATTGGGATTTTGCCTCTCTGGATCCCCTCAAATATCAACTTTGGCATTGGCATTGTACCCTCAAATAGGTGTCTGCATTAGTCAGGGGTTTTCAAGTGCTTGTGGTAAAGGCAACATGGATGGAATTGGGGGTTAAAGACCCTGATTCACTAGGTTGACCTTTGAAAATGACTGCCCTGTTAAATACAATTTCTTTGACCAGGAAAATAGTCAAAGAAGCAGAATTGGGCTCCCAGCTCTGGAATAAGGTATATACCCATTCACCTTCTATTATGAAAATAGCAATAAGTTAATGATGAAAATTTTAGTTGCTGTCCTCTAAATAAGTGTTGTGCTTGGAAAAAAAAAGCACTTACCCGATGAAAATAAATTGCATCCAGAAAAAGTCATGCTCAGCTTCAAATTTATGGTAAACCCTTAAATTCCCTTGAAAATGGCATAAAACAGCCTAATTATATTCACCTGCCCACATGATATCTCAGAGGTTTTTACTGACACCCGCTTGGTTTCTTCTGGGATGTGAACTACAAGCATTCGAGTGTGAAGAATGTCTATGAGTAGTGCTTTGACATCTGGTCCAGTCCAGTCTTTTGGATCAAAAACATAGGACCAAGACCAAGACCGGTCCTCCGAATTTTCAAAAGTTAAGGGACCGGCCTGAGACCGCAAAAGACCAAGACCACAGTCTTTTGCGGTCTTTAGACCGGTCTTGGTCTGCCCACTTTACAACTGTTTTTCGACTACATATAGTGTAAATTTTAAGAATATAAATCGGTAAAGTTATTGCCATACCCTTTAGCTTTAAAACGAGTCTAAGAATGTTGAATGGATTAAGCATTGACACTGCAATAAAAATATTCTGGTGCATCAAACAAATTTGAAGATATTTTAAAGTTTTAAGAATACTGTACTATTTCGATCAATTCGTCCAGGGGTGTGACCTGAGACCAAGTGGCCAAAATTTTTGCATCGGCCAGGTGCTCGAGAACCCTCGACGGACACCAAATTTCGGCCACTGTGCGGGGTGCACGCGCCCCGCGCGACGCTCCAGAGCTGTTTTTTGGATTTCCAAGCCGGCCAGGAAGCTTGTGACGCGGGACCACCGAGCAATTTCGGCCAAAACCATAAGGCCCGTGACACGTGACAACCGAATTGATCGAAAGAGTACAGTATCAGTCAAATTTTAACCAAATTATACGTTCTTATGCGCGTTTTAAAGCGTATTTGTTAGGTTACAAAAGCCTGGTCTCAACCGACTTAAATCTCAAACATAAAAAGACCGGAAGCGGTCTTTTCGCAGTCTTTTAACTGGACCTCGAAGCACTGGATGACTTTCCTTAACGTTTAGAATGCGTTACAGATTCAAATTCATTTTCTCAAGTCTAAATGCCGAAGAGCCGACTCAGGAACATCAAAATGAGGGTACTTCCGAGTCCGAACATGCAAAGCAACCTCTTTCTAAACAGCTTATCTAGCAAGAGGGTCCCGCCCCACTTCCTAGATTCAAAGCCTGTTCTGAAGGCTTTTCAGACCACTTTTCGATCCCCGCATCCATTCATGACATGACAGCCGACACGACCTTGCCTAATTTGGGCACTTTTGCACACCCTCCCCTCCCCATTGTAAATTGGCGTAAAATCGATCAAGGTTTTCCAAATTTTACCCATAAATTTCAAACCCGGGGACAGCCGCCAAAACTAGGTCTAGAAAAACGTCTGAAGCTCCAGATCGTTAAGGAAAGTCATCACTATCCACGAACGAGAGAAACTTTCGGCGTGTATTGAAGAACTGTACATAAATAAATTTGGTACGAGGGTTCCCCCGAACAGATCGCACGGTGCTCAGCCTTCTTCGAATCTCATGCGTGCAGTTTTTTCGGCCCCATTTGCCGGAGATACCGACAAATTTCGGAGCCAACGACGCGGATGGCTATGTACCGTCACGGTACTCATCATTCATGGACGCGTGGCTAGACAGAAGCATATACAGTATCCCTATCGACCCAAAATGTAATCATGCTCGACTCGTAAGATGGGAGCGCTTATAACGAGCACCCTACGCCCATGGGCTTTTAAACTCCAATTCTTTGTTCTCCAATTTGAAATATGTGTTTGTAATGATCGGAACTCTCTTCAAGGGATAATTCTATTGAGAAACCCCGCTTGTTTGCTCATACCCCTTACATACCCCTTTGAAATGTTTTGCTTATATAGAAACCCCGTATGTACTCCTCCGGCAGGCCGGAGCAATCTTGAGATCTCCGGAACATTACAAGCACGTGCTACAGGTAAATTGGACGACGCATACGGACGTGTTTAAGACACGTCCAAATCATTGCATTATTCACTGTATGATGTTAAGTGGTCAGTTAACGTGGTTGTGACCTGTCTGATGACATAATCCACAACGGTTCTGCGAGTGCAGTGCTTACTGCGTAGTTGATGCTACCTCTGCTCCAACCCTAGTGCGGACAGAGGCTTGAGCAAGGGCAGTGGCTGTACTATAGCCCTTCAAATCAAGTAGAAAGAAAACACCAAATTGGTTGACCCTAAATTTTACCAATCCTGTTCTTGAGATCCCGTTAGATAGTCTTGGACTCTAGTATTTCTGCAATGCTTCAGAATACTAACAAATTTTAATGGCAGGTCTAACGAAACAAAATATGATAAGGATAAGTGCAAAAATGTTGCCAGATGATGTCCGGCAACGAGGACAGGAGGTTTTCACTACAAATTCAAAGGGTGGACCGGAAATTAAAAAATTGACAGATGATGTGACTCATTTGTTCCGGATTCCCATAACAGCAACATTTTCCGGCCGACGCAAAGTAGTAAAGTAGTAGGGGTATGTGATTACTAAGCAAAAAGATGGGGTATGCGCGGACAAGAGGGGTTTCTCAATAGAATCATCCCTCTTCAAGCTCCGACCAGCTGAAGGGATTATCTTTCGTACTTTTGTGTGTCAACAACGGCCAACGTGACACATCCACAGTGGTCAAATCTGTGCGCCGAACACGTACGTCTGCTGATCCCCCTCGGAGAACGAGCTCTTTACTCGGGCTTTTGCAAAGTAACCGGACACTACGTCACCACTTGCACCCATTTTTGTCCGGTTACTTTTGAAAAGCCCGAACATTATATTGACGTCTATACGGAATAGGGTTTAGCCAGTTTACCGAGAAATTAGGGTGCACCTCCATCACGTAGACGTCTTTTTCAACCCATTTCTGACTCATTACTATTAGTCGCTCGTCTTGTAACCGCTTTGACCTTCTTGGTCGATAACATGACCTCACCCCTGGATCTACCCTATCATGCGTTCTCTACGCTTTCGTAATACAGAAGTACATGGCTGAATTCGAGGATTCATTGACTACATCTTGAGCCAAGGATATCAAAGTGAATCTCGGGTTGGAAAGTCCGAGGAATAATCTAAGCATCCACTGGAATCTTCAATAAGCACCTATTTATTTCTGTGAACAGGGAGCAAGTTTTTTCCCGCCGGGGAATTGCCAACTATCCCAGAAGGTTGTACCCTCGAACGATTGAGAAGAATGGCATAGAAGATATTGCTATACTCAGTCGCGACAAATACAAACCCGACGTAACATCAAAGCTGGCTAAGTTTCCCTAACCGGGATGGAAGAGGCATCCGATTCTCCCCCAAATCCACAGACGAACCGTAGGCTTGAGTCCTGTCTCGTTGGCAAATTTTTATACTGAATCGACAGAATAAATCTTCTGAATAGGTTGCTCAGATGGCCGTCTCTGCGGGTCGCAAATCATGCCAAAGGAGCTGATTTACACTCAAAGGAACCTCGCAAAGTGGGACCATTTTCCCTCCAGAAAGGATCCCAGGGCAACGAGAAGGGGTATTGCCATTTAGTCAATTCCACCTCGATGACAACAACGCTGGTGCTTGCCTTGCCTTCGCCGTTACTAGTCTCGCCAAAACCATCGATCACTTTATGGTTGTCGGAAACACCGACTGCACTGTGGTGGAGGCTTGCTACGAGAGTACATTAGGCAAACCTCCGGCGCTTCATCTAAAAGTCTGGGAATGGCTTACCCTACTTCGGAAGCTCGCCCACTCATTTGTTCCTCCCCTGTCAGAACGCGAGCTTATAGACGAGAATGCCAGACCAACTGAAGAACATCCCCATTGCATTGGGTGATCTGAAAGAAATGTGACGTTACGTGGATACGTCTATACATCGAAAGAATCGAGGTTGGAGCAAGTTTTTGAACCTGACAATACCAAATGATTCATGCTTGATGTTGCAAAGTCGTAGTAACCAGACGTTCCACAAGTATGTTGAATATATCATCTATGCTGCTGAGAATCGACCTCTGACATCTTCGACGAGATACCGTACCAATCAGGAAACCATGGCCGAGCTACGCCGCTTATGAGAGGATGATATCATCACCGAAAATGGTCTGAATGAAGGGGTACATTAGAAAGAATAGCAGGATTCGAGTCAACAAGACGACCGGCGAAAGTAAGGGACCCCAGGGGATGCGGAAATCGAGAGGATGCGGAAAATTTGTTCGTTTTAGCACTAGATAGGCGAATTACTGCGGCAGTTAGTTAGCGGGAGAGCATATATCCCGGTCGGTTGACGTAGGGACGTCGAACACTCGTGTTTCCAAGGTTCCTATGAGGTTTACGGCTACCGAATGTCGGCTGCCGTCGCGTGCCGTGAGGCTTGAAGCAGCTGAAATGTCGGTACGGCGACGGTACGGTAGACCGCCTTTAAACGGCCGTATTCGGCGGTACGGTGGTGGGTCAGATGCTTCCCTAATTAATTCAGAACTCAAGAGATTTTTGTGTAATATTTCGATGCAAGGCGACAACAAAGATCTTCTGGCGACAAGTTGACGATGAAATTGTCTATAAAAGGAGCAGAACTTACTGTTTCCGGGGGTAATAACGAGGTAGTAACATGAGAGCCTGGAGGATCGAGTTGATTTCTCTCTAAACTTTGACAATTTTGGGTGTTGAGCCGCATGGGTGTGCTGAAATCATGATTGTTGGTCAATAGGACCATCATTACCTCCTTTCCGACGTTAGAAGTCACAGTCAGGAAGTCGGAGGCAATACAACAGCCGTACCCCCGTATACGGCCGTTTTTCACCGGTTTCACTACCGACCGTACCACCAAGGATTTTTTTTGACTACTACGGTACGGCGATGGTAGACCCGTCGCCGTAAGACACCCGTAACCTTACAGCCGTATGCCGTTGCGGTACGGTGCGCACCCCTAATTCGTGTCTGGCAAGTTAGGGGCAATGAATCATATCGCCAAAGTTCATTAACCGTTCATTACATGAAGAGTTCAAAACACTACGTCTACCGTCAGTAAACAGTAACAATCTTTTTTTCAAATGATCGCAGGTGATCATTCTATTCTCGTAAACTGTATATCAAGATGATGAGGGATACTCAATCCGAATGCCCCAAATTCATTTTGAACAAAAGCTGTATGGGGGCTTTCTAACGGAAGGGTCCATTGATATCCCTTCAACATCATGCAGAGCAATGTTCGTTGCTACAAGAAATATTAGTAAGTGTTGCGCTTTGGAATAGCATAAGCAAAAACGTACCTCATACAGCGAGAACTGACGAGCGACACATTGACGGGGACCAGTTCCAAATGGAATGTTTGCCATGAAGCGAGTCTTCTTGTTGATAAATCGGTGGGGGTTAAAGACGGAAGCGGCCCTCCAGTCTTTCTCGGTATGATGGACAGCGTAAACGTTCGGAACCAGAGATACGCCTGCTGGAATGAAATGCTTGCCCAGGATTGTGGGTTCAGTAGTGATACGTGCGGGAAGGAGTGAGATGGGGCTGTTGATTCGAAGTGCTTCTTTTATGCAGGCGTTTAGGAAAGGAAGATTGCTTAAGTCGCTGAGTGTTGGTTCGTCGCGGTTTCCGAGGACCGAATTTACTTCTGCACGTGCAGTAGCTTGGTATTCTGGATGTTTGGCGAGGTGATAAACTGCTGTCGATAGCGCTCCAGATGTCGTATCCTGTTCGACGGTTAGTCATTGACCTAGGGATTAGTGATATGAAGAAAACGTACATGACCAGCCGAGAATAGGATGGAGAAATTCGAGATGAGTTCTTCAGTCGATAACGTGGAATCCTCCAACAGGTAGCTCAGTAAATCGAGTCCAGGGTCTTGTTTCTTCATCTCTAACAGCTGTTCATATCTGGCGTTCAGGGCCTGCACGTCCTTAATAACCTCATGTCGGGGGAACCAGACGTCGAGGAAAGTGAAGATGAGTCTAATAGGAGTAGCAATCTTGCCCATGACTCGATTGAAGTGGTCGACGAATGAATTTTCTTGATCTTGAAGGGCCTGGAAGTTGTAACCTAGAAGAGCGGTTCCTACAACATCGAGTGTGTAGCGCTTAAGAAGTACGTTTAATGGAGAAATGATATTGTTTAGAGGGCTGTAAGAACTGACCTGGACGAGATCACTGAATCGATGGATGCCACCGTTTCCAATGCGCTGAAAGAGTTCCTGGGCGAGAGCGACGAAGCTATGAACCGGAATCTCTCGGTCAAACGCGGCTTTCACAGATGCAGAGTGCCGTTTCCACATTTCGCCATTAGAGAACACGACGTTAGGTCCACTGAGGAAGGTGAAGTGTAAGTGTTCTTGGTAGTTTTTCTTTGGAAATCGATGGATGTCTTGGCAGATCATCTTCACTAGCTACATATAAGGCAAAAGAATAGAGTCAGAAATTATAACAATGGGCGAGGGAGTGAAAGAGACGGACGCGAGCATCCAAGACGTGAACCCCCCATTTACTTAGCATGTAAACCAAAACGACTTCTTCGCCTCGTTCGGTAAAGGGTAGAATGAGTCGCTGCACTCGACGGTCGACAGACTCTAGGCACGCATAGCTCCAAATCGTGGCGTATGGCGAAACCTTTGGGAGGTGGCGCAGCTCGTTTGGGACAGCGAGCAAGTATTGGACTAGAGCAACGAAAAATCCACAAATACCGAGGCACCATAGCTGCCATCGGGCAACATGTTGAAAAGCCTCGAGAGTGATGAAGGATTTCAGATGTACAAAGGGATTGATGACTAAGGAAGAGGACATGCTGATGAGATAAAAGCTGGGTTCATACTAACCACATTTAAACCATTCCACAGCATGGATGGGTGGCATATGAGCCGACGCATCAGCAAAAATGAGTGCATCTCCGCTAGGAGGTGGAAATTTTGGTGGAACTGCTACAGAAATAAGTCCACGAATCCAGGGAGGGCATTGCACCTGGACATGGCACTGTGAACTGACTTTCGAGACTGATCACCGATCAATCTGCAATTTGCGAAAACGCTGGCACACTGGGTCCCATCTTCATGGCAGTATGCATCGTTAAAAATAACATAGGTGTGTATGGTTATTGAATTGGAGTTCTACCCGGGTTTAGGTGGAAGTTAGGACGTTATTACCAGTGAGACGTCAGTAAAGTTAACTTATCCTGGACGATCAGTCTCATTGCCACCAGAGACAAAAGTAGAAACTCCATCCTTGGCAAGGAAGGAAAGCGAACGTGTGGACCCCGAACTTAAGCCGGATCCGCACACCACGGACATATTTTGAGAATGTACTATACAGAGCAAAACGTCGAACCGAAGGTGGGTTACGCTTTAGACGCCCAAAGACGACTACCCATTCAATTGTATGAATCCCGTGCATGCTGTCAGGGGTTACAGTTGCGGACAATCAAACACAAGAATTTTGATCTTTCCTAATTAGGTGTCTGACAAAACCCTGGCTATTCTCAAAAACCATCGGAATCGTCATATTTTGACCCAATGGACCGAATGGCAGGAGCAGTTTTTCGAAATTCGAAGATTTAGTACTTTTTTCTCTCAAAAATTTGGCATGCGGCCAAAAAAATCGATAAAATCTTAGAAAATCTATTTTTAGATAGATCTCATCTAGTCACGTTTGATTCTGCAAAAAGAAAGAATTTGGTTGAATTTTCCCTTCTGAAATAAATCTCTCACTTTCGCTATGAGTAAAAGGCAGCCTTGCAAAAAGCAACGAAATATCTCTGGATTGCACAATCAAAAGCCGCCAAGATCAACCCCTCTGGCAAGATCCTTCACTGGCATTGGCTCGGGTGATGAAGCACCTCGATCAACTCCCTCTCGCAGTTGTAGCCATGCACCTACTCCAGCGGATAGAAATGATAAGGATTTCCTTGATTGGCAAGATCTTGCAAACAGTGAGGTGGATTCGAATATGGATCAGGATGAAAGTGATGAAGAGGAAGAGGATTTTGGGGATCATCTGGATAACAAAGAATTCACTGAAAGGATGGTTGAAATGGCTGAGAAGGATGATCCAAAGGATATGGATTGGATTCCATCCAAAATATGTAGAAAGGATCATTTTAAGAAAGATGTGTTAACCTCTCCATTTAGTTTTTTACCCCTCCTCAGCAAAGATTCTTTTCCAGGATGACCAGAGACATATGCCAAAGGCCCAGATGTAATGAGCAAATCCTTGCACACACAGCAGCACTATGCAGAGAATTTTAAGAACCAGATCAGCTTAGATCTGTTCTTCCCTTCATGGCTCAACACTCCCTCAGACTCAGATGAGGTCATGGAATCAGCAGCTGCATCTGGATCAAGTTTGACACCAATGATTCCCCAATGCTGACAGTATGAATCAGATGAATCTGACAGGGACAATGAGCAAGATCTTCAGTCAGCTGATGACACTCACAATATTTCCTCTGTTCCACAGAGTGCTGCAAGCTCTGATCTCAACAATTGCAGCAAAAATCCTGAGCCTGAGGATAGATGTTGGAAGGATGACAAATTTTTGGATGCAGATGAAGATTTAGAGATTGATGTACCAGAGTCTGTTGAGAAAGAGAAGGAAAGCAAGGAAGATATTGAAGCATGGAAGAAGAGCTTGATCTGGGTGTTCAGGGAGCTGTGAGCAAGATAAAAGACTAGGAGATGTTGCGGAAGCAGATAAAGGCAGATTTGAAGAAGAAGAGCAGGAAGATGCCCCTCTCACAGATCAATCAACTTATGATCCTGTCACACTTTGCAAATCTTTGTCTGAAGAGATCTTCATGGATTCAAGCAAGTGAGGAGATTGCAAAGGTATGGCATGAAGGTGCAGGTGTATGGTTTGCTTGCAAGGTTAGAGCTCTTGCAAGACATTACCAAATCTTCAAACAGCTCCCAATAGAGTGCTGAGGTGATTATAAAAACTCTCGCTCCTTACTCAAGGATTAGAGAGTTGAAAAGCACACTCAAGATTTTTTGACAAACCTCCCAACTGGCCAAGTCACCCCCAAGAAACTCCAGAGTGCCCTTAATGAAGTGATCTTTCCTGAGCTGGGCATTACACTGAAGAAGCCACTCAGTGTTCGGACTGCTTGTCATTGGTTGATCAAACTTGGCTGGTGTTACACCCTAATCAAGAAAGGTGTTTATATGGATGGGCATGAACGTGTGCTGATGTTATCAAATATTGAGTTGAAATTTTTTTGCCAGCAATGAAGAAATTTGAATCACACATGGCACACTTCAAAGGTCCTGATTTGGTGTGGACAGAACCTAAATTACAACCTGGAAAGCATGAGATAATTGCTAATTTCCATGATGAGAGCTCTTTTCATGGAAATGAGGAGACACAGAGTGCTTGGCTCAGAGTGGATGAACAACCCTTGTGCAAGAAGGGTAGAGGTTGCCTTATCCATGTTTCAGCTTTTATCAACTTGATCACTGGATGACTTGTGCTGCTGAACAAGGATGGAGATGTCATTTGTGATTCAACAAAAATTATTTATCCTGGATCAAGCAGAGATAAGTGGTGGGATTGTGAACAACTTTTAGTGCAAATGAAGGATGCAATTGAGATTTTTGAAGCTGCACATCCAGGAAAGCAATCCCTTTTTGTCTTCAATCAATCATCTGCACATGCTTCCTTGCCTCATGATGTGCTCAAAGCCTTCAAGATGAATAAATCAGATGGTGGAAAGCAACAAAAGCAGCATGACACTATTATTCCAGAATCTAATCCATTCCCTGAGCATCATGGCAAGCCTCAGAAAATGATGCTCCCCAATGGACAACCAAAGGGTTTGCAATGGGTACTCAAGGAGTGTGGCTTCAATGTTTCTTGATTGTGAGCTAAATGTTCCCCTGTCTGCCCAATTGAAAGCACTGACTGCTGCATGGCCCATCTCCTCAGCCAGCAGGATGATTTTAAAAACCAAATTTCAATGCTGGAAACCTTCATCAAAGAGGCAGGCCATGAGTGTATTTTCTTACCCAAGTTTCATTGTGAACTTAATTCTATTGAAATGGTGAGCAGTTCATATGATATTATTTACTCTATCTAATTTAAAGTCTAGTATTGGGGATGGTGCAAGTATTGCTATCATGAAGCAATCAAGAAAACCTTTCAAAATGCTAAGGATGCTGTGAAGAAATATCTTGAGGAATGCCCAACTGAAGTCATTTGCCGTTTTATTAATCGGAGTTGGAGATTCATGAGTGCATATTGACTTGGTTTGACAGGTAAAGCAGCCACATGGGCTGTTAGGAAGCAGAAGCAGCATTGGCAGGTTTCTCAGAGGGCGATGATGGCGATTGATGCAGTTATCAATCTTAGGGAGTACAATCAGGCATGAGTAGTTCTAAATTTCACTTGTAGACAACCAAAAGTTCCATTTTTTTTGCCAAAAAATTTGGTGTGGTCAAAATGTTGTGGGAATATCTCAAAAACATGTTTTTCGGACGTTTTCGAGGTCACCTGATCCAAATCTGAAATTAGTTTGTCTCAAAATTTTTTCCTTCCTGAAATATTGAAATTGATGTGTTTGATTGTCTGCAACTGTACATATGCCACCTGTCCTCGCTGTCTCTCATCGTGACTAGGCATGTGCCCTCATCCAGGAGTCATGTGTTGACTGAGACTCATTGCTAGGGCTGTACACCATACCATATATGGCATATGGCCATATAAATACAGTCTTAAGACAGCAACAGAATAGCTGTATACCATCACCGTAAGGTGTTTCTAACACAATGATGGCATGGTACAGGGTATAAGTATGGCAAAAACAGTCTTATACGGAAATATGGTTTCTAAAACATGAAAGAAGAGCGATAATAGGTGTTATTTATGTAATTTACATCAAGCTGAATCGAATGAACATTGTGCGAGGTGCAAACACATCTTGAGGAGCATAAGAATTCGAATAGTCTTTGGCTGCAAGCTAGCACAACAAAGTGATATGGTATCTTCCCATGTCAGAGTGTTAAAATAGTGAAAGGTCAGAATGGAATACATTTTGTGTTAAAAAATATTATTCCAAACCTTGGCTGGAATCCATCACTATTGGCTTGTCATCACTTTCAGACATGAAGAACTCAATATCCTCTGGTTCCATGAGGCTGCCAGACGGGTCCAATGTGCATTGAACAGTCAAAGTTGATGAGAAAAAAACAAGTAAGATGGATGGTCACATACATAATTTCGATTTGGACCTTTAAACTTGAAAAGATGTCTTGCCTTGCCATGTTAGTTGTATGAAAGTTGACTTGTACATGTGCAAGAGGAACTATAATATGTAACTCTGAAACCCATTAGTTGCTGCTAATGAGTTTGGCTGGCATTGTCTTGCCCCATTTTCAAAATCCTCATATAACTTTCCGTATGAGGGCAAGTAGATATATTAAGAGCATTCAAAAGTGTGCTGAATCACATAGAATACACAATTTAAACACACTCCAAGCAGTTTCAGACCATTGCATACAAAAGAGGAGCAATTAACCTTCCACTGAAACAATTGTTGACCTTATACTTACTCCATCTGCAAGCATTCGGCACAATTGGCTATATGAGAGAAGAGTAATGAATCCAGGTTGAATAATAAACTGGAAAATGCAACTATGAGCATGTCACAAGATAAACTGGATGAATGCAAGTGAAAGTGATCAGTGCTATGCCGTACTGCTGTATCATGCCGGTTACGGCCATATTCTTATGGCTACTTACAGGGGTATCCCATACCGTATACCGTCCCGTCAATAGGACTCCTTCATTGCTGACGGAACGGATATGGTCACCGTAATACAGCACCTGTATTCCCGTAAATACGGTGACAGTGTACAGCCCTACTCGTTGCTCCTCGTTTTTCCTCCGATCCCACTTCAACGTGTCCACTAGATGTAGACTCGTCGTCCCCTAGTACTGCCCTGGACGTTGGTGCATGGTGCGAAGGATGGCGACCATGCATGCAGAGGTGTTCATGCATGTCGGGTTCTGGTGAGTTTTCCTGTCGTGTCCCTCGTTCACTGCACTCATGGGCTCGGTTTTTTAGCATCAACATATGCGCCATCAGGAATGGGATGGGTGAGGCATATTTAAGGGTATTATCATGGTATGTATCTATTTCTCTGTGCTGCAGCATGTACTAACAAAAAAATTCCCGGTTACTTCACAGACTTTCGCCTCCGTGCCCGTGTGCTCGAAAGGGCCGTGCCCATGGCATCCAGAACATGATGCTAGCCACACCCCGCCCATCGAACATCAACAAATTATCTGCATTGATATATCCAGCCGCAAGTGTCAGGACCGCGATCTCGAAGCTGCTTAATTTCTCGCCGGCCTGGGATACGTGGCGGCGTTCGCGGAGGAAAAATCTGCCGGGAAAGGTTCAGTGGGATCGAAGAGAGGAAGCGAGAAGCCTGTAGTGGGAGGTACGTGTCTAATAAGTGCACTTCGTTCTCTCTTTTGGAATGCCTGCTCACTAGGTGCCCTTAGAGTTGACAGCTGCCGCCCACAGATCCACTCATGGGCGAACCACTTGCGTGCATGAGCAATTCGCTGCCCTAGCCCCTTCCAAGACGACGCCAGCGCAGCACGTTGAGCGCGCACCGCACGCCCTGCAAACAAAACATCAACGGGGCACCAACACGAAGGAAAATAGTACGGGAGCGAAAAAGAGGCCGGGGTAAAAAGGATATCGGGTGATCTTCGACCTGTTCTGTCGCGGTGTCAATATCTTTCGAGGCCCAGGGCCTTCGACTTTCGCTTCCCTCAGCGGCTCCAAGTTTCAATCACTCGGCAAGGCACACGCAGTTCTCTCTCAAAAAATAAGCCATACAAATATCATATTCAACAACGCATCTGAGCTAGAACAGAGGAGCATTCTACGTATCAACAAGATCGAGGGGCATAGAGAATGCTTTACAACGGAGCGGTCTTAATATCGGTCAAGCCATCGATCGTGACCTTCGTTCCATTGGGAACATACACTCCCGCCCTCTTAAGGGGGCTGCCTGGGATCTTAAATGCGACAAGTTCCCAACTTTGTCTCGACCATGAGTCTGTCTCACCCCCATTCAAAGTGAACCAATCGTCTTCCCCGTCCGAGTTGGAGTACTTGGAGACGAAGACGTCGATTGGGTATTCCGATTTATTCTCGACTGTTATAGTGTCAGCCATCTATTCAAGTAAACAGGTAAGATTATGCATTTCTTGCATCGATATGTTAATATTAAACACACCGTGGTTCTTATACACGGCGTTTGGCGGTATAATTGGTAGGTTAATGCAATGGGTGTACTGTGGGAGACATTCAAGTGAGTGAAGTGTGTATCATGTCAACAGGCTACTGACCAAAGTCAATATCGAGAAAGTAATAAAGAACTAATCATATTTATGCACGCGTTTAAATACATTCTGAGGAGGTCTATGAATAAGAAATTGCTCAATTCGGAATCATGGATGTGGCACGAAGTTAAGTGCAAACACATGAAGATTCCGGCCATTTGTCTATTCCAGCAGCCAAATTTGGTCTATGTAGTGTCCGTAGTGTCAACCACAGCAGCCATTAATAATTAACAACAGCGTTCCCGATGTCAACTACACGAAAAATCCGTATTTTGAGAAGGCGATAGAAGGAACTTCCGCCTAGTCCGGGGAATTCGACGACAAAATACCCCGCCATATACGCACTTGTTAATAATAGCCTCAACCGCGGCATTCATTTTTAGCTGATGACGACGTTCCTGGTGTCGACTATACGAAAGAGCCGTGTGCTGAGGGGGTGATAGAGGGAACTTCTTCCCAGTCCGGAGTTCCATTCGACGTCGCCGCCGCCACACTGACCATAAGTATACACGCCTAATCACTGTAGCCTCAACCAAAGCAGTCAAAATTTATAACTTGACATTCTCTGTGTCAACGACACGGCAAAACTGAATACCGAGGCGATAGAAGAGATTGCTGCGGCCTGCTTGGCCAAGGGAGTTTGATGCTATATGTATTACTGACAATATGTACACCTGATCATATACTCCTTCGCATCCTCGAGTACTCTATATCTGATCAACGGTCGTCGTCTAAATTCAGCAAGGCCTGAGCTGCAGAAGCAGAGAACTCAACTTTCTGTGCATATTTATCACGCAAAACGATGCAACTTCGGCGACGAAGACGCCACATTTCCATCATTTCAGTGCGGATTCCCAAAAGAAATTATTAGTTTTGTATCATTGCACCATTTAAAATACATTTCTATCATTTTCAGAAATGAATCAGGTAAGGGCGTAGTATCTACGCCTGGTGAATGAGGATACACGACGAGGCGCGACGAGTGACGCGACGAGTGCGCGCTCCATCGAATGATGAGTCGGCCCGAGTCGTCCCGGCCTCATCCTATTCTAATAATAGAAAAGGTGTCCGCGCCGTGTTTCAACTCATCGTCGCCTACATACGCCACCCGTCCTCGCCGTCTCTCGTCGCGACTAGGCGTGCGCGTCCTTCGTTGCTGCTCGTCTTTTCCGCTGCTTCTCGTTGCCACTAGTCGCACAGATGTGCTGGCTGAGACTCGACGTTGCTCTTCTGACCCTACTTTGCGTCCACTAGGCGTGGACTCGTCGTCCCCTAGTGCTGCCCTGGACGCCAGTGCATGGTGCGAAGGATGGCGCCCACATGGCATCTAGGACATGACGTTGGCCACACCCCGCCCATCGAACATCGACAGATCATCTGCATTGATATATCCAGCCGCAAGCGTCAGGACCGCGATCTCGAAGCTGCTTAACTTCTCGTCGGCTTGGGATACGTGGCGGCGTTCACGGAGGAAAAAGTCACCGGGAAAGGTTCGGTGGGATCGAAGAGAGGAAGCGAGAGGTCCGTGGTAGGAGGTACGTATCTGGTAAGTGCACTTCGTTCTCTTGTTGGGAATGCCTGCTCACTAGGCGCCCTTAGAGTTGACAGCCGTCGCCCACGGATCTACTCATGGGCGGCGAACCACTTGCGTGCATGAGCAACTCGCGGCCCCAGCCCCTTCCAAGACGACGCCAGCGCAGCACGTTGAGCGCGCGCCGCACGCCCTGCAAACAAAACATCGACGGAGCACCAACACGAAGGGCAACAGTGCGGGAGCGAAAAAAAAGCTGGGTAAAGAGGATATCGGGCGAACTTCGACCCATTCCGTCGCGGCGTCAATATCTTTCGAGGTGCAGAGCCCTCAACTTTCGCTTCCCTCAGCGGCTCCAAGTTTCCATCGTCAGACGTTCCGTTGGGGAGCTCGCGTAACGGGGACTCGAAGGCATATTCTTATGTTATTGTAATGACATTTGGTAACGAAAATACACCTTTTCCTTCGGTCTGCTAGCTGCGTATCTTCAACTCGAAAACAAGTCACGTTCACACTCGAAGACCACGACTCCGCACCGCGACGCCCCTGCCACGTTGTCAAGACTCGATGGCGGTACCTCAACACCGAGGCGTCCTCCTCCCCTCCCGCGGGATGCCGGTCGGCATTCGACGAGGGAGCGGCAGGGGGTTGAGCAGTGTCCAGGGACGCCGAGAAATCCATGCAGGGGAGACCAGCCAGGTATGTGCACCGTTCCTGCCGGTGTTGTCCGCTGACGAGCCTTGCCACAGATTCCAGCTTCAACTGGGGACGAGCAGTGGCAGTGATAACGACGACAACGCTCGCTCGATACGTCGAAGAAACGGATCTGTGACTCCAACAACCGCGGCGAGGGGCGCAACCGCTGCACATTAGAGGTTGGGAGGCCCATGCGCGGTTTTGTCGCACGCTAAGGAAGCAAAGTTATAGCTCTCAGCTTTATAAGCACGCACCCAGGGGGTTTGCACTGGGAGAAGAGTGCGATATGATGCCGAATATTTAATGCTTGATGGGTGAGCTGAATAAATATCCAAACGTAAACAATACATAGGACTGGGAGAGGGTCCGGAAAACCGCCACTTCTGAGAAGGCTCGGATTCAAGGGTTCGCTAGTTCGCTTAGATCATTTGTCAGATGGTAATTCCATGAAAGGCGGGCGAAGATCTATGAAATACCACGAGCGAATATAAGAGATCGTGGTTAAGAAAGTACAAGATGCATTGTATGTATCAGATAGAGGAATGCGGTGAATATGAATGATAATGATGCCAGTAGAAGATGGCGAAGAGAGGAAGTGAACATTTAGATGATGCAGAAGGAGCTATAATCTATACAGATGAGGGAGAGATCGCGCAGCGACCGAAAAGCCGGTATCGCAGGAAGAGCATGATCATTGATGTCATGAAGAAAGAACAACCAGACGAGAGTGTGTTGCGGCCCGCGGCCCTGCAGAACTGAAGAGTCCATAGGCTACGTAGTGACCAATCATGCGAAGGCGAAGAGAGGGTGAGATGGGTGTATCGCAGCGGAAGACTTGGAGACGGTGGCGATGGTGGTGGTGGTGGTGGTGGTGGCTTCACAGTTGTATTAAAACGAGGGGGTGTTGCACGAAAAAAAAAAAGTTGATTGAGGCCTGAGGAGCCGAGCCTGCAAGACATGGAGAAGGAATGGGCTCGCATGATAGCGAGAAACCAAACCTGTACAACTAGGAAGAGAGGATCCCCACGAAGAAGACGAGCCCTGAGCAGTGAAAGAAAGCATCGCAGAGGTGGAGCAGACCAAGGTGAAGCTAACCTTGCATGCACTCCACAGCGGACACTACGGCAGACCATGGCATGAGGAGCGACGATCAGTTCCTACGCACCCACGCTTCCCGTCCGCGGGACAGGATACGGATATTGTCCCGGAGACAAGGGGTACGGATACTGGCGTGCTGGGGATGTGGAGTACTGCCCCTGCCCCGTTGGCGTAGACGGGTATTGCATCTGCCCCTGCCCCATAGGCGACATAATTGGCGGCGGCGGCACGATGTAGGCACCTGGTCCACTTGACAAATTGACTGGCGGCGGAGGGACGATAAACCCACCTTGCCCAGCCGGCGACATGATGGGAGGCGGTGGCACTACATACACTTCTGCAGCCCGAGAAGACATAATTGGCGGCGGAGGGACGATGTACGATGGGGATGGAGGATCCTGAGGGCGAGGTGAAGCAGTGGAGCGCACGGATGGGGCCCGCGTTGAAGGTGAGCGTGTGGATGGTGGGTGGGTTGACGGTGCTCTCACAGACCTCGCACCCCTCGAATCCCCCCTTACAGACCCCAACCCCGAACCCCCATCCATGTCCATCGACATCGCCCTTACTGACGCGGCCCTAATCGACCCTCCCTCCACTGCCCCGAAGTGCCCCGCATGCACGGCCTCCCCGAATGGCGTCCCGCGGTACGCATCTCGCTGGACGTATCCCGTCGGGTACTGCTGGGAGTCGTAAGTATCGGGAGGGACTGTGGGTGCGTACGCGTTCGGAGCGGAATAGGAGTAGATGTTGTTTGGTTGTTGGGTGTCGCGATACATGTTGGGAGCGGAGAATGGGGCAGGAGCAGGAGCCGAAGTGAAGGATGGCGGTGGTGGAGGGACGTATGCGTTGATGTTCGTGGTGGGGACATTGGAAGGTGCGAAAGACATTCCTGGAGGGAGTGAGGACGCAGGCGGGGGGATATACGGCGCTCCGTCTGGGCTGGGGATGTACGGCGCCCCAGGGTTATATTGCGAAGGCGTGACATGTAACGAGCTGACCCTCGTCTGTGGCTGATACGGTGTACCTATAGGGATGTTCGGCTCGATAGGCGCAATACCCGGGTCAAGATGCCCTTCCGTGCCCACATTGGAATCAAACCCTCCATTCCCCTCCACCGTCTGCTCCCCGCTCTCCTCCGGGTCCAAGTTGTCCTCGACATTATCGTAGAACCCAGGGGGAGGAACGTACATCCCATTCGGCGGAAGGTAGGGCGCAATCGGGGTCACGTACACCATATTGAGCGGGAGTTTCGCCGCGTCCAGCGGGGCGTTGGGGTCGAGGGGGCGCACGGGGTTGTTCGTGGGTAGGTAGGGTCCTGTGGGGGGGATGAACAGCCCTTTGGGGAGCACAGCGGGCCCGAACATCATGAACGGGGTGATGCCCTCCGCGTCCGCAGGTAATCCCGCGTGGCCTGCCGTTGGGCTGGGACTCCCCGAAGACAGCAAATCTAGGGAATGTCTCAGCGCGCTGCCCGATGTACTCCCGCGTTCGCGCTCCGACGCCGGACGCCACGACACTGCGGGGTGGTGGCTCCTCCGCATCGCGCGGCGGTCCGCCGTGCCGGGGTAGTAGTCCACTGTGACACGCTCAGGCGCGACCCACGGGAGCGCACGCACGTCGTTGATGAGCTGTTTGAGGCGGGAGAGGTACGTATTGATAGAGGGGTCGGAGGGTGGGGGAGTGGGGAAAAGCTCCATCTTGGCGTAATCGGGGCCGAGGGGGGGCTCGATGGAGATAGGGGAGTCGAGCACGGCGGAGGAGGGGGAGGGGAGAGAGGGCTGCGAGGCGGCGGTGGAGGCGAGGCGCACGTGTGAAGCGGGGAAGGGGGTTGAGGCGGGTATTTGGACGGAGCCACCAGGCAAGGGCGCAACAGACCCGGGCTGGGGAGAGTACGAGATGTACGTTGGTTCCCGGGGCGGGAAGGGCGTGATCTCGTAATCCGCTTCGTTCAGTGTCGAGGAGCGACTCCTAGACGACTCGGACGAGAAGTATGGCTGCACCGCTGCCTCAGCACCATACCCCGCCTCTGGATCGCCCTCCCTCGGTCTTCGAACACTGCGCATGGCCTTCCTCAGCCCGCTGACGAATCCTCCCACAAAACGCGCGCCTCCGCTCTGGGGCGGAGACGAGGGCTCCTGCATAGCAAGGTTGATTGCACTCCCGCCTGCAGGCCCAAGCATGGTCGAATTCGGATCAACATTGAAGTCCTCCCCCACGGTGGACGCTTCGAGGTTTTCAGCTACTGGACGAGTTGTGCCTACGAGATGGTCAGGGGGAGGCAGATGTGTAGCAGCGCCGGGGTTCTGCTCGCCAGCGTCTGTATGCGTTTCCGAGTGGCCTGCAGCTGAACGTGGAATGTCTCTGGGCGAAGTACGGGAGCGGTATCGCTGGGGTGGGACGAATGCCGGCTTCTGCTGTTGAGGACTCGGCAGGTAGTTACTCCTGCGCGGGGAGGTGCGAGTTCGGAATGTCGGCACAGGTGTGAATGTTGGCACAGTCGACGTCGAGGACTGCGAGTCACGATGATGCGACTGTCGGGACATAGCTGACCTCGCGTCCTAATGGCGTATCTCTACCGTGTGACGGCACGTTGGGTTGTCCAGACAGGTATTTCCAAGGTTTTCCAGCAGTTCACTAAGGAAACAAGCATAAATTTCCTGCATAAGAAAATAAACACAATCAGTACATTCGTAAAATGGGCTTCAAGCCTTGGGCGTGCAGAGATCGTAGGTTGAGTCGTGGCCTTGTCGTGGTTCAACTTCTTGAGAACGGGCGCCCGGGGTAACGCGGTCCGACGTTTCTCGTACACAGTAACGTGATCGAGCCTTGAAATTCAATAGGAACAAATAATCTTCCGGCCGTCTTCAGTTGCCGCCGGCCGGCGTTGAGGTTGCCTGTCATCTTATCCAGCTTGATGCGACCGCCGAGGGTTGTGGCCGGGACTGCACTGCTGTGCCTTCCGATAGCTTCACCACCTCTCTTGCGCTCGTCCAACTCTTTTGTACGAATGAATCCAGTTTCCTTCACTCAGTTGCCTCCTGAGCACTTCCTGCGCATTGCTTCTCACATCCATGCTCTCTATGCTACACCGCCGACTCTGCTTGCGCTTGCTCTCACAAATCGTTTCCGACATGGTTCTTCCGGTGTTATATTCTCATCTTATCCTCAAGAACAAAGCCGATGCCCTCATCATCCTCCCGCAACTTGGAACGGGGAGCATCCATTCGATGTGATTCGGGGGCTTCAGCGGGTCATCCCCGCCCACCCATACTCTTCCTATGGACTTTATCTACGGCTAGCATTATCGAGTTGATGATGATGCTACCACGGCCAAGTCTAAAGAGAGATGCTCTAGTACGATGCATCATGGCAAGCTTAGAGATAGATTTCGGGTTGCTTGTGGCAAAGAACTGCCTTGTCTGTGCAATCTTACTTTCAGTATACTGAGGGACGCCGAGAAAGATCATTAGCTCGACGACTCGGATCTGTACAGTATACAGGTATGTTTACGATAGAGATATACGTGATATAGTCCATAAACCACTCCAGGGCTTGGCAACTCTGTACTTGAGCTTCTATTACCTCTCGCGCGCGCAACGAGGGAAAGCCCTCCTCAAGAGTATCCGCTCCATGTCTCGCAGCCTTCGGAACCTGACCTTGTTGTCTGGAGACCGTGTGTCTGCATTGTGCAAACGAGCATTTAACCACGCACTTCCCAAACCTATTGGCATTGAGCCTGGAGAACTTCGTGGTGGATGATACGTCAGCAGCAATGAAGTTTTGGATCTGGCACCCTACAATTGTACATCTTGAGATTACAGAAGAAGACGGGTGCTGGATCTCTGAAAGTATCGACGGTACATTCCTACCGAATTCCAGGCTTTTAATGTTAAGTCCACATCTATCTTTATTATCTGCGTCAATAGTTAATTTTCTCACAGAGCTCGTTACAATTAGTCAAACCACTTGTTCCTCTTCTTGGACAGCTCATCAGTCTCAAATTTGCGAGCAGCGTTAATCACGAAGTACCTCTTTTCTTTTGGCCAACTGTCTGCAGAATCTCAGAAGTCTAGCCATTTGCCAAACAGCCAGGGGAGCAACTGTCAACTTGTGGTACCTGAAGCCGGATGGTTTACCCAAAGAAAGGACATCTCGTGACCCAACAACACATATTAACGAAGGC
Organism: Nidula microcarpa; assembly: GCA_036937055.1. Taxonomy (NCBI): domain Eukaryota; kingdom Fungi; phylum Basidiomycota; class Agaricomycetes; order Agaricales; family Nidulariaceae; genus Nidula; species Nidula microcarpa. The sequence continues at coordinate 7,018 of JASFDD010000260.1, read as the reverse complement.
TACCTCGGCGAGATAGTACGCATAGCCCCGAATGTGGAACTTGCGCTGCACGGGTTCTTCGCATCGCATGTCACGATCGTACATAAATTATTTTAATTACTACTAACTTCGGTTCATCAATTCAACATCCCGATGTCTCAGAAAAGGCTAATCCCGTCACTCGTAATTCTGTGAAAAGACTATACTACTGGGAACCTGATCTTGTGCTATGTGAGGTAGGAAACAAGGACGCTTGTCCAGACTTTCTCGCTCAAGCTCGCGATGTTGCTGAACATTCCCGGCGTATCGAGTCTGTCGCGCACGTATACAAAGGCAGTATTGGGGATATTAACCAGGATTTCGCCGCCAGGATACACCGGTATGCTGATGGTACTATTCGAGACGTGGAGACGCGGAGAGGCTTTGAGATGCTGATAGGTCACGAGGATGTGGCGTTCCCTCCGGCACCGTGATACTGTATTTCTTATACAGCTTCAATCTCGAATCTCTTCAGGTACATACTGAGGGCATGGGTCGGTTTTATGGGGAAATGTAGAAAGAAAATGCGTCACAACTGAGATGAGTCTGAGATGATCTAAAAGTAAGTTGTAAACAGTCACTGCTTCATAGGACAAGTAGAATTGCTTGAGTGTGCTAGGAATGGATTCAACGTTGCATTGCGATAGACATTTAAATCAATCACTTTAGTTCTCACTTGGCACAATCAGGCCAGCTGCCGCCATCATGGCCTTCGGTAACTACCGGGTGACATTTCTACGCTCGAGGCTCGAGCGCTCAGGTGACGCGGAATTCTGTAACGGAAACAAGGACCGAAAAGATAACGAGCGCATACAGATCTTCAAATTCACCTACATACCCTGACGGTCTACGACATTGTCACTGGCTCTGGGACTCATTGCGCATGCAGTCCTAGATTTCTGCTTTCCTCAGGCTATCGTTCAGTCCTTCATGGAGGTTTGAACTAGCATCTGCATGCACTCGCTTTTGTCGTTTGGAGATTAAGCTTCTCTTTTCCACTAATGCTTTCTCGTTTTCTAACTTGGTGTCTTTCTTCATCTCAACTCATACTGTGTTATGACTTCTCTTCCATTTTCCTTTCATTGGTCTGATCTCTTCATTCGCGGTTTATGGTGGAGTTCATTATTGTTGTTCACATTTTCTCGTTCCGAGTTCGCATCCGTCAGACTGTAAACGGTCGGGTCGTATTGTGTCACTCATTCAGTGTCATGGTAAAATTCTTGATTCTATGCTTCGTGGTGACGGGAAACACGCTGTTGCAAAGCCCGGTTTTATGATCTTGTGTCTATTAATCATTCATTCAAAGGTATAGCGACCCCCTTGTCCAGAAACACATTACTTCAGAGATGACGACGATTCCAGGAATCATTGCGGAGGTTTATTCTTACCGACGAATGTTGGAGGTAAGTTACACCTGTACTTCTACTTGGCATATACCTTACGTCCAATTGTCTTCCTGAATGGTCCCTGAAGGGATCGAAGTTGCGTTGAGTAAGGGCGCCAGGTACTTTTCACTCGGTTGACATCCGTTTACACCACGTAAATGTGCCACGAGCACTTTCTTTCAGTCAATACTCTGCTTTTGGTGGCCGCGGCTTCGTACCTCCGAATGCTTTGCCGCGCATGTACAGGACAGTATTTGTGTTCTGAGTATTAAGTATGTTGACTAATTTTGATGAATCTGATATTTCTGGCTGGTGCTGGATTTCGTTATGCACTTCTTACCCAGGGATTTACTCACTAGGGCGATCCATGACTTTGCAGAAGTAAAATCACCTTAGCTACAAAACAAAACCTTCTTTGTAGTAAACTCTCAGCCGCAACTCTTTGACCAGCCAACGCTCATAGCCGATGTCTTCCAAAATTTCGCCTGTCAACAAGACCTTATGTTCTGGTGGTTAACTCTTCTAACTTCAGGTACGCGCATCCTTGCTACATAATAACGACGGCGGATTACATCGTGCATACCTATTCAGACTCAAGAAAACCCTTCTTTTTCTCTCGACAAGTAGAGTTTGCCGTTTAACACCGCCGAAGTCTTTGCATGACTCACTGATTTTCGCAGCATGTGCCCCGTAAGTCTTACCATTCTTCGGTATTAAACAATTCCGACCGTTTGAGTGGTCAAACATCTGATTCAGAAGGGCGCCATCAGAGGCGCCACCCATAACGGCGCGCCACCGTCTTTGAATCGACGAGCTCTTCATTTAGCAGTCCAGCACCAATGCTCTGAATTCATGTTTACCGTGACTTGAGCCACTTCCTTGAACACTGATTAAGGAGTAAGCTGTGGCAACCGTAGGTATAAAAGAATTGATGGTTATAGTGAAATTCTCACTGAACTATCAGCCCCTCGACCCGTCCTCTTCTTTCTGAAGCAACTTAACTCAAGAACATGCTTTCTCCAATCGTTGTCGCTCTTGCCTTCGCCGCCGTAAACATAGGCGGGGTTATTGCTGGTCCTGGTATTAGCACGGCACTTAGCATGCGTCACGTCCTGGACTGCACTGACTCGGTCAAAGGACCGATTATTACTCAAGCGTAGGTTTTGTTCTTGATCGTTATTGATCGCTTTGCTCACCTTATGATTAGTTACGCCGATGCTAAGGTCCTGGCCACTGTCGCTAGCCAGTATATCACCGACAATGGGGCCTCGGACTCCTTGTATATTGCATATTTCAAGACGAATGACCCAGCTACCGTGAAGGGTTACTTCGATGTATGTTTTAATTGATTGATTTCACCCAAAGATGTAATGGTTCTCATAACTCTGTCACGAAGGCCATCGCAAATGACAGCAGCAGTCAATTGCTACGTTGCCCTGACCCGACTACATGCTCTTCCGGCACTGTGGCCTTCACGCGTCAGCCATCCGGAAACATATAGTATGTTTTTAACTCATTATTTTTCGAACTTCTCCATGAATGGATCATTTAGCTTCTGCGCGTCATTTTTTGACGAAGGTGATCAAAGTGCATTGTGTACCGCGTCATCTTTACCTGGCACTAAGTCAGGCACTATGGTTCACGAATTGGGCCAGTTCAGTAAAATCCTGTGTCTGAAAATTGGACGATTGCTTACCCCTCTTTACAGTGCTGTCAACCACCGATCTGATATATCGGGCACTTGCTCCGGTGGTCAAGCTTTAGCTGCAGATCAAGCAATTGAAAATACCACCAACTTCAGCGTAAGTGTTTCTTATCTTTATAAATACTCCATAACGGTGCTTATTGTTATCGCTTGTTTCGATAGTGCTTCTCCAGACAGGTTTATAGGAACACTCAATGCTAAGTTGATGATTGGTCTGACGTAGCTTTTGGAACCTGTCCCGTCTTTGTATAATTTCAAGAGGTTTCCAAAACATTCAATGAATTTCGAAATGGAATTCAAATAGATTAATTATATGGGCACAACATCGGAATAAAACTGAAGCTACGGATATTATGAACCCTCATATTCAAGGATCCCATGTAAGAAAGAATAAAATTGAACATGACTAGAGGACTTAGAGACCGACGTTAATAGGCGTGCAGCCAATAGCGACAACGCCATTCTAATATTCATTCCATCAATTTTAAATTCAATCACGCCAAAATGAAAGAAGCTACGCACGAAGTTGTTATTTTCGCAGCAGACTGGTTGGGAAGTGCAGGAATTTCCTCCCACTCCGATAGCACTGATCGGGGAGCAGGTGATCCCTCTGAGGAAGCGGTATACCGAGGTCAAACTTCATCCATAGTATAGGTAGAATTTCAAGCAGCTCACATGAGTGCAGTAACATCGGAGACGTCAATACCAAGGAGGGCTAACAAAGCGGAAGCAGAGCTGGAACTGGCTGGCTGGACTGAGTTGCAGCACTGGATAGAGCCTATGATGGAACATGAGTTGAGAATTTTTTAATAATCACCAATGAAAGTGAAATGATCTAACCAGTGTTGCACTGGGAGTCTGTCACAGTGGTCGTAGTAGCAGGCTAAAAGAGATTTAGTCAGTCGGGTATATCATCTGCTATGAAGATGGGTCAAGAGTTACAGCAGTGACAGTCACGGTGGTCGTAGCGGGGCTGTACAGCACATAAAAGATTAGCGGCGGTCTCTTCTGGTCATGTTTGCGAAAAACATACCCAGTAGTCGTGGGGACATTCCATGGCATGGCGGCAGCAAGAATTGTGTATGATAACACAACGCACAGGGAGGCCGTGGAGATACGAGCGAACATCTTGAAAAGGATGAGAGTTTGGCTGAGAAGTAGCTGAATAGATGAAGATGCTTGTTTGACTGAAGAAAACTTGTAAAACCTGGGAGCCTTTATACAATTCCACACATCCTTATTTGAAAGGAGACAGCACTGCTTTAACTCGCGGAAAGAACGGCCAAGCAAGTAAAAAGCTATTTCGCGCTCCATCGTCATGAGTACCTTCTTTCTGAGAAACACGCGTCATGGCAGAACTCCAAGACATGTCGTACTTATTCAGTAGACTGACATATATCTGTTGTGTGCGTTTTTTCGAGGAACGACCGAAGATCCTATCAAGCTGCGTCATCGAGGAACGGCATATCTTGAAATACTTGTTCACCTTAAGCACACAGCGAGTGCAGCGGTTGAGTACGACTTATTAGATGAACTATGGTGATCTTTGTTCTCACCTTCGATCATTACGCCATAGATGTCGGATGCAGCCAAAGTACCCAGACAGTCCACTATATACCATGGTGCAGTGACACGTAGTGGTGATTGAAAGGCTTGACAAATACGTAGTCGTCACTCTTGATCGAAGCAGACGGACACGACAACAGCGACGCAGGGGCCTCGGAATTAAAAGAGGGCTATCACTTGACATTGAATTCAAGGTAATCCGACAGTCCAAATTTTCGATACGTTGGCACATTACTAGTGTGTTCCGTGACGAAGATATGATAGTTCGTTATGGAAATGCGATTTACAAGGCCTCCAGTGCCGATCAGAAATTCATAGTTAGGAAACATAGTGCTGGGATGACTGGGTGATGTAGAGGAGAAAGACGTCCTAAGTCTCTGGTAGTGTTTAGCTCATGGCTCAAGCACTGGAAAAGACGAGGTGGCGCTGGCAAGTGGCAAGATTCGGACGGGATTTGGGCCGTGGCCCATGGTCAGCAGTGTCGCTTACATCATACATACCGATATTTGGCACATCCTTTCAGTCCAAATAATGACGTAACGCTACTTGGCAATCCTCCTCCCTTTTCAGCACCAATCTTAACCACTGTAGTAGGTAGGCTACGAGTGGATGGTAGTTCCGGCATATTCTGCAACTAGAGGACTGCTGCCATTCAGTAATGTACGTGCTCTGCCTCTTTCTTCCTACTTCCCGCTACATTCTCTCTAACCTTTGTTCTTGATTTATTTCTAGGTAGGTCCTTGCCATGCTGCTGCTCACACCGGTTTACACTTTTCATGACCTGTCACACCGCCGCCTTCATCGACGCTATTAGCTATGAGATCACTTTAGCTTGCATCGCCAACCTTGCGTACCTATGCTAGCATGTCAGGAAGCGATGCTTCATGAGCTCCCATCCTCCAAATCCGATAACAGTCGTTGACCTCCCACACTGATCCATTTGGGATCAGGTCCATCACCTCGTGCAGGTTCGTCATACCAGTCTTCTCTTCTGTCAGTGTATGTCGAGAATAGCGTAAGGTGCAGGCCTGTGCCCAGCCCTACCAAGGCCAGGCCCATGCCTTACGATCGTCTTCTTGTCTTCCCATGGAGATTTCTTCCTTGTATTGAGCTGTTCGTACCAATCCCTTTCCTGTCAGCCTTCCGATGACTCACTAGATCCATTTCTAGATGTATGACCTACGTCCCCGTACTTGGCTGTGCCTCTAAGCTTCTAGCGACTCCCAGGCCCTAAAACCGCTTATCCTCGTTTCATGACTGTGCCTACATCTTCGATATACCTGAGATGGGCCGTGGCAAAGTAAAGTTCTTAAATATATTGGTGAAGCCCTCGGTATGACCTCCTTTTACTCTCTCCATTCGTCATTACGCATTCTAAGATTCTTTCTGACTTATTTCCTGGTATATGTTCTATGAGTATACGGTCCCAATTATGCTCTGCGTGAATGGCAACGGAGATCTTGAAGGATACGGACATGGTGGAAGTTGATGCTGGCGTGACGAATACTGGTGTTTGCATCATCGTGCTGCTTCTCGTCGGCGAGTCATCGCTGGGTAGAACCGTGAGTTGTTGAAGTTTCAGGGTTGAGTGCCCCCATGGTGAGGCCTTGTCCACACTGCCTCCCTTCGGTGCATAATCTCAGAGTTGATACGATTGCTTCGCAATGGCAGTACAATTCCCGTATTATTAAACAGCATTTAAATATTATTTAAATCAGTATGCGATCCACGATCCGACGGAAATAGTGTTGCGATTCACCGACAGCTAGGTGCCAGTGATTGCGAACGTAATTTCGTTATATCTCAGTCACTGCTCATCAAAAGTTCCTCAAAATTTCTTATAACGTGTAACTCTATACACGATACTGCATTTCAAAATTTTGTGCCTGTATGCAAGCACTGTAGTGAGAAACACAAGGCGTTTTCTTGAGCATTCTCAGCGCTGCTGGAAATTAAGTGCCTTGCCGTGAGGCGGCCCCACAAAATCGCAATACCATAAACCGAGTGGCCCTGCAATCGCGACGTCATTTCTGGCGGAGTGTGGATCGCAAACTGTCTATTGAAATCCCGATGCTCACCACGCGATGGTTATTATTGCTGTGCATCCTTTGCTCATTGCCACTGCTTGTAGGTCAGTGTGCCTTCCTTTGATGCAGAGCTTGCTTAACTCCTTTGCTGATATAAAAGTCTCAGGTTCAATCATATCTAGCGGGAAGACCGAACGCAACAGTATCGATGCAGCGTTGTGATGAACCTGTGAACAAAATTAGGGCTGCACACCGTCACCGTATCACGGTTATACGGTCACCGTGGTACGGCACCCGTAGCCGTCCCGTCAGGCATA
>JASFDD010000259.1:0-29493 GCA_036937055.1 Nidula microcarpa | reverse complement strand
CTGCCACATCTCTATGATACAATAGCGTTGGCCTCTGAGTGAAACTCTCGATACGAGAGGTCGGTTTTAGGAGCCTGTCACACACCTAGTGTTGCAAAATGCACCTAATTTTGCAAAGCGGTATATCTCTACAACTGCTCGGAATGGAGCTCTGAAAACTGGTAGACTCATTCAATGCAATATTTTAAGATTTGTTGTGATTTTTCTTTGAAGAAATTTGAGCTACCCAGTGTTGAGGAGCGTTTGAAATATTTTGCAACACTAGGTGATTTTCAGTATTCCTCCCCTATCTACACAACCACTCCGCCAAAAAGCATATAAAGTACATTTCTGTAAAGTAAAGATCCGTACTGTTCCAGAAATCAAATTTTAAACAAATTCCAACAGGTTCTCGTTGAGCAATGGCGCCATCGGTGCGCGTTTTGCAACTCTAGGGAAATGATAGTAGTCTAGGCCTATATGGACTTTGAAGGGGGATCAACGATGGGTTTCGCGAAGACACGAAACGGGAAACTTACAATGAACACCCGATGGGGCAGACTGAAAGGCTGTGGTTCAAGAGAGGTATAAGTGGCTGGGGCGTTCGTCAGACACTGACAGCTATTTTCATATCGATAGGCCGAGATGGGAAAAATACATATATGGGCGGACTCTAAAATCTAGAGCCGCTTTCAACCCGTAGGACACAGAGGACTGGGCGGACTCTGCGGAGATAGTTGCCCCGTCACGGGATAGTATATAATCGATCCCCATCGCCTCCGTGCAGCAACCATCATAATGTCCTCCGCCGACGATAGTGGCAATCCGACCAACTTATCATCCATTCCCGTCCTTGACTACTCCCTCCTATCGTCCTCGATCACCCGTCCGCTTTTCATCTCCCAGCTGCAAGATGCACTGATCAATGTCGGCTTCCTCTACCTCGCCAACCATCCGGTGCCGGAGTCCACCATCGATGCCCTGACGTGCTATATCCCCCAGCTGTTCGACCTCCCCAAAGACGAGAAGGACCACTTCTGGATGATGCACTCACCGCACTTCTTGGGGTACTCGCGGCCGGGCGCGGAACTGACCAGGGGAGAGGTAGATCACAAAGAGCAATTTGATATCGGGAGCAAGTACGAGACGAAGTGGACAAAGGACGCACCGATCCATTGGAGAGTCTATGGATCGCCTCAAGTCCGTTTTTTTTTCTTTTCTTTTCTTTCCCTTTCTTTTCTTTCTTGGTCACTCAACCCTTCCGTGCCCAGTGGCCAGCAGAATCAATCCTGCCTGGCTTCCGCGAAACAACTGAGCGCTACGTTACTCAAGTCACCCAGCTCTCTAACGACTTTCTCTCTCTAGTCGCAGAAGCATTCGATCTGCCTCCCTCCGCGTTCGACAAGTTTTTCGGCAAAGAAGTTCAGCACCGTGCTAAAATGATCAAGTACCCCACTCCTGAAATCGATAGTGACCAGCAGGGCATGGGACCCCATTATGACGGCGGCTTCCTGACATTCGTGCGTAATCCGACTCATCTTATCTACGTTCTATCGAAGTATGCATGCCTAGCTTCTACAAGCCTCTCCCCATCGCGGTCTCCAAGTCCAAAATCTCACCGGAGAATGGGAATATGTTCCTCCAATTTCGGGGACGTTCGTTATTAACATCGGCAAAGGTCCGTTCGTCCGCTTCCCATTTCCTGTTCCGCTTCCGTCTCAATAGTTAAGAAACACAGGTCTTGAATTCGTCACACAAGGCCTCGCACGCGCGACTTCTCATCGCGTCATTATCTCCCGTCCCTCTTCCGGCAGCCCCTCTGGCCCGACTGTGCAAGAAACACCCAGATATTCTGTTCCGTTCTTCCAGAGCATTGGCTTGGACGTTTGCTTGGCCGATAATGTCCTTAAGTGTACGTCTTGTTGTTCGATAACCTCCCGCTTATTGCTACCTTTCCGCAGTCCCACCCGAAATTCTCAAACTCAAAGAACGCAGAAGGATAGTTGCCCCAACTGAATGTTTGTGTTTCTTTTCTTTTCCTGGCAGACCAAAACTCTATAACGCAATGAAAAGCAGCTGTCAACCTGGCGGAATTCAACTGCAAGCCAGCTGGGATGGTCCTGCTTATCTCGAGAATCAAGTAGGCCTTTCTCTGTTTCCTCTGCATCCTTGCCTTTCACCTCCTTTTCTTTTCAATCTAATTGCACAACTAGGAGTCATCCCGATGTTGCCCGGAAGCATTACCCCGAGCTCTACAAGAAATATTTTCCCAACGGGTTACCAAGCACTGGAAGTGCGTATTAATGATGATGTTGCTTCTTTAGGGCCATGCCCATGGTTAGGAATTCTTATACTGATGTACATATTGATGGAAAAGAAAAAGCTCAAAATATGTAATTACTTGCTGTGAGAGGAGCGCTTAAACAAGAAAATCCAGACTGTTTTGATTACTGATTCTATTAGTGTTTTGAAGTCCTGTCCAGTCCGGTTTTTGGCACCCAGGGCGATGGACCGAGACCGAGACCTGTCTTAGTTCATCCCAGGACCTCTGAAAACCGGACTCGACCGATTGGGACCGGTCTACATCGGTTTTTTTTAGTCTTAGACAGGTCCTGGTCCTTGTCAGTCTTAACAGGTTCAAGACCGGTTTTTCATTGAAACCGCTGCGTATTTTATAGCTGGTTTCATAGCGATAGGCCGAATTTGAAGTTGAGCTAGAGCTCAACTAGTAAGCAATAGATAGCTGGATCAGACTACTTTTACACTCACGTCATATGATGCATCAACACATTTCCAAAGTAGAGAAGGAAATTGCCCTTTGAATGTCACTAGAGTCTGGTCTAAGCGACACAAAAATCACTGAATACACAGGAATTCACCCCAGGACATTGAGGTGTCTCCGCAAATGGTTTTGAGAGACTGGTGAGATTGGGAGGAACCTGTTGTGAGTGGCCGTCCCAGGCTCCTGAACTTGTTGGATGCCATGTTAAGTGCCTTTCAATATATATCATTACATATCTCACAGTTTTCTACAATTTCTAGACAGTCTTGTCAGGTGGCAGCCTGATATTATGCTGTCTGAAATTGTGGAATATTACAACATATTTGTCACATTGACACATCCCCAGCAACAATCATGAGGACACTGCATCATTGTGGATTTACCAGGAAGAAGGTACTGTTTGTCATGATCAATAATTGAAGTATTTAGAACCAATCTTTCCCAGGTGACACAACCAGCAATTGAACAGGACAAGCAGGATTGTGCAGAATTCAAGATGCTTGTAAGTGAACACTTTTAGCCATTGTTACAGTGATTAAGCCAAGTCATAGGTTTAAGGCAAACTTCTGTAGTTCAGTGTTCTATACAACAGTGGAGTAACCATGTGATGTATCCTTGGTTCAATATAAGACACACTTCCTAGAATATAGGACAGTTGTTGAGTTGCTAAGTCACTGTCTGGGTGAAGCTTAGGTTTGTGTCAGACACACAAACAATACACTCAATAGTGCAGTATCAAGGTTGTCTAATCACTCAGAGAGAAGGGGAGAGGAAGGGGATGGTATGAGCACTATATTGCTAGTGGAGAAATGACCAGCTCAAGACTGAGGTTCTGAGTACAAACAATGTACCTAAATACTACCTAACTCATGTACAACACATGTACTACTCATGGTTTATGCATGTAAGTAATGTGCTGTGCTACATGTGTGTTATGCATGTAAGTAACGATCAATCATAAAAGAAGAAAGCCATGGTTATCCTTTGCAGATGAAAGCCACTTCAATCATCTTTCATTGTGAAGAAACTATTCCTGGGCCCTCAAGGCAACCATGGTAGGAGGTGCAATTTCTTTGTTCATGGCAAACAGTATGCACCTCTGTTTCTGACCAGAAACAGCATGATGATTTTGCCTAGGTATTCTATCCTTCCTGCCATTTTGCTCAATGGTGTTATTCACCTCAAAATGATTGATCATGCCTTTACTGGGCACAAATTTGCCAATTTTGTACAGGGTGTGCTGGATCAGATGCAACCATGGCCACTCCCAAACTCAGTGCTTGTGATAGATAATGCACATATACACAAGGTTCCAGGTATATGGGATATAGTTGAAGAGCAGCAGGTTCTCTTTCCATTCATCACATCCTCGTCATCACAACAATGTTGCTTAGGCTTAATGCATTATCCAATATCAGTCACTGACCAGTTTTCTTCTTTCAGTGGAATGTGGTTACTATTTCTTCTCACCTACTCATCTGATCTAAATCCCATCAAAGAAGCTTTCTCATTTGTCAAATCCTGGCTGTGATTGAATCACACTTATGTCCTTGGTGAAACAGAAGGTAGAGGCTGTGATCTGTATTCTTTGATTTGGGAGGCTGTCTATTCCCCAATCACACCTGAGAAAGTTTATGGTTGGTATCAGCATAGCAAGTATATTGCCTAGATGCATTCTATGTTCTATTCTAATTCTAACCAAGCACATTCTAATCTAATCTGGGTCAATCATATCAAGATTATTAGATAGAACAAGTGTTGAACTCAACTAATGATAGGAAAAGCTAGGTTTGTTGAAACCTGGGTAGCAAAAGCAAAAGTGGTCATACAAAGGTAGATAAACTCACTGATATTCTGTTCAAGGTTCTTTGACTTCATCCTCATCTTCAGCACCCTCCAAATCAAACTCATAATCAAAATCCTCATCTTTGTCATCCACTATCTCCCCAACCTCATTGTCAAACTCAACATTGGGCAAGTTCTGATCATCAACCATGTCATGATCATTTTCAGAAAGCAGCTTGGGTGTTGGAACAATGTGGTCAGCTGGTTCGATCTTGGGCTTCTTGCAAAGATTATGGATAGTAGATTCCCTGAGGTCAAGGGGTCATTTACAGGTAGATGGGGTGCTTTGGGATCTTCATCATCATTCTCATCCTCCTGATAGGTTCCTTGGAGTCCTAACACTGGAAGTACAACACACTTTGCATAGTTGCAAAGCACAGTTGCCTGTCATGTCCCCATATTCCCAACAAGGGCCAGCACAGTCAGATCTGCTAGCAGAATATGCTCCAATGAATATACTCCAGCATCTGATAGAAACTCCTCCAATTTATTCCAACACTTCCCTGGGCACTCAAAGGCAAGAAGAGTCATCACCAATGAAAGGGAAGGAAAGATATTCTGCCCTTGAAGGGCAGGAACAGGCATACCCCAGAAAAGTGCAGACAGATTAGTGCTTGATTGAAATGGTGTCCCTAAATTGGGGATCAAAGGAACAGATATCAATGGGGTAGAAGGTGGCTGATACAAGGGAGATGAAGCTGAGAGAGCTGAGGTGGACAGGCACAGGTGGCTTGGAGGCATAGCAAATATGATGCTCAGGGATCGCAGAGGATGAGGAGGATGAGACTGCAGACAGGCCTGCAGAGGAAGTGAGGGAAGATCCATCAGGTGTGATATTCTGGATGGTGACATGAACCTCTGGAATTGAAGATGTTGATGCTGTGCATCAACCAGATTTCAGAGTGGGTCCACAATAAAAATTGAGGCAGTGGGGTGGTGCATACTTCATTGCCTTGTTCAGACTCTGCAAGTAGTGGCTTGTAAGTTACCTAGTCTGTCAAGATATCTGATAGTAACTCACCATCTTCTTTGCCCAGAGTGTCATTTCCTGATGTGAGAGACAATGGTGGTTGCCAGAGCCACCTTGGCAAGTAACATAGCAATGGCCATGGTGAGCTTCACATTGCATTTCTTCTGAAAGCTGCTTGTAGGCCATGTACTGCACATTATTCTTGTCATCAGACTTCACTACTGGTGGTACATCTTCCTTCCAAGAGCATTTTCCTTTTTATTTTGACTTGTTCAATGATAGAGTTGGAGTCTATTGTACAAAGTGAGTTACTTTCCCTTTTCTTTGACATGCGAATGAACTCGCCACTGTGTTCTTGACCTCAAAAGCAACTAGCTTGGTCCTGGAATTATGTGCCTTCTGGACAACCCTCTGCATCATACAACCCAACCCTTCCACACCATTCAACACCCCCTATTTTCCCTTACCAGTAATCTTCCCAGGGAGTTGAATGCTCTGTGGATCACCAAGGATCCTGACAATGTGATCTTGAAATTCCACCCATGGCATTTCTGTATCAGCATAGAATGTTTCCCTTTTCTCACCATTGAGATCATAAACCTGAAAAGTGAACACTGCAAGTCAAGGTTGAGTTAAATACAGTTCTTAGACTTATATGAATACAAACATACCTCCTGGATGGATTTTGCAATTGGGGCAGTTTTTTGGATTAGGTGCAGATTGAGGTTGGGGTACTGATGCTTGTGGTGGATTCAAAGGTGCTGGGGCAACCTGCTGGTTTAATACATGAGCAGGATTCACCAGAACTCCATAGGCCTGGAGCTGGCCATATGGATTGGCCATCATCAGCAGCAGTTGGGCATACTGGGGATGCAGATGTGGATGCAGATGGAGGAACTGCAGCATAAGTGGAGGCTACAGCAGCCCAGGAGGAAACATTGGTGGCATAAGACCTCCTTGGGGAGCACCATACTGGAAATTTTGATGATTTCTGGCATTCACAAAGTATGTCAGGTGACTGAGAGGAGTTTGGTGAGCCATTAAATGGACTGGGATGGTATGTTGAGTGGCAACAAGATGAGCAATCCTTCTTATACCTTTTTTTCTTGTGCTGAGTTGCACCATTTTCTGATTTCAAACTTTGAGTAAATTTTTTTTTATGTCTGTTCACTCTCAATCATTCAATACATTGTTGACAGCAGCAAGTAGATATGCTTTACCCCTGCAAAGAAAAATGTGACATAGCCAAACAAACTAAACAAACCAAGCAAATCAAACAATCAAGTCATGTTGTTCCACATCCTCAACAATGACCACCACAACTTTTAAAATGTCTGACAACTCAAGTGCAGATTTGACCCAACTGGTTACTCCACCTTCATGCCCTATTATTCTTCCAACCTTGCCCACTTCTTCTTCTCTCCTTTACCATGCTTACATTGGGAGGGAAATCAATGACACCCTCCTGGAGCACTGTGCCAAAATCTTTGGCAATAACTATGGCATTTGGGGGCAGAATCCCACTGCCATGCAAGGCCCTAAGCTAGGTTTGTGGCCTCCCTCCTGCATTTTCCCAATAAGACTAACAGGAATTTAGGCACTTGGGTCAAGATGTCTGGCTGCAGGCTTTGCCAGCAATGTGTAGCAGTCCCTGACAGTACTGGCCTCATTGTCTGCTACCAACTTGACCAGGACCAGTTGGAGCTGGTTGGCCATGCCTTTGCCACAGTGTGGGATTATGACAGCAGTAAGCACCTCCCCATCTATGGTCAAATACTATTGCTAACATGGCTATGTAGGACAAGTTGGCTGGGTAACACAACTTGTTGTCAGTGTCACTGTATGCAAGAGCTACATTGCAACCTCCCTTCTTCAAATGCTGAAGTTGTGCCCCATGTTCCATGGTATCACAGCCATCAGCCTGGTGTCCTCTCATCTGTCTGCTTGCCATGCACTCTCTAAATATACAGGTATGGAGCCTTTCTCCTCTTGAATGTAATACTCACTGATATTTGTTACCCAGATTTCTTCATTGAATCTGTTGACATGAGTTTCTGCCAGCAGAATGCAAAGTCTATCTTGGAGGGCTCACTGGTAGACTATGTTAGAAACATGAAGCTTTGTGGCTCCCTATTTGAGGATGAATGTACCTCTGGCACCATCTCTTGTGTTTTCACTAATTTCTATGTTGACCACAACAAGCTGCTTGATGCCCTTGCTACCTATAAGGCTTGCAGGCAATGGCTTCTTGGTGACCTTCTTGATGGCCATGAGTTCCTTATCATTCTGCCTACTCATGGGTATATCACCTCTCCTTCCATAGGACTTAAGCATTTTTAGTAGTTGTTATGTTATTGTTTTAGCCACTCTTGGCTCACAAGCAGACTCTAAATTTTAAAATCTGCTTGTATGTGTATTTTTCAAGGGCCAGCCTATCAATATGAAATCAGCTATAATTTACAACTGTTTTCTAAGGATGGCAGTATCATGTTGTCAAAATATGGACAAATTAGAGCAAATTACTTCCCCTGTAGCTATGTCAAGAAGATTGCTCCTTCCACTGTGACCATGGTATTTTGCAAGATCAGCAGAGACATGAAACTAGCAGTTGTAAACCTCTACAAGTGTCAACTCTTTCCTCCACATGATATCCTAGACTGTGTGGGGTTCTCAGAATGGAGATTCTATTGGGTTCTTGATCTCTGGCGCACTACAGGCTGTAGTACACCAGAGTAGTGTTGCTGCAAGCTGAGCTGCCTCAAGGTCCAAGGTGCCTTGAGGTGCCAGCTTTCCCATATTGGGCACCTTGAGGTTGCTTGAGCTGTTTGGCTCAAGCCTCAACTTGAGCTGATCAGCCAAACATGAGTAACACCAAGTTACCTTCCCACTGCCATTCAGATGCCAATCCATCAACGTGTGATCATTGCTAAACTAGTGCATCATAGACACATCTGTCCATCCTGTAAAGGCCTTGTCCAATATATTTCAAAGTTTTCTCGTCTTCTCTGTCCTTTCATATGTCCTCTCCACAAATATCTTAGCATTTGGCTTGGCAGGGATACCATCATCAGCAGTAAACATTTTATGGGGTGAATTCACAACAAATTATGTTTCCAGGCTCTTCCAGCTTGCTGAAGTATCACCTTGCCCTAGATGTTCTTCTTGTTCAGGCCTTGGCAGTTCCTTGCAAGAGAATGTTCTCCTTGAGCATGGAGACAGATGCTCTTTGACAAATCAATCTGGAGCTGGAAATGATGGAGATTTTGCAGATCATAAAATTTATCTCAGGCTCAGAGATGTTGGATTTCACTGCAGGTTTATTAGCAACAGAGGAGGAGTGTGCAGCAATGCTTGACATCAAGCTCTCTGTAATTTGGCAAATTTTATGGGAAGGGAGCATTGAAGAGCTATAAAATTTAATTGAAGCTTCATAAAATTAGATTATATGCACTCAACATTATAATTTACTTTAGAGATCCTTTTAGAGCTCCAGATGTACATGCAACAGTTTCAAAACTTATCAGAAGTCAACACAAATTTGATCCACATGGCTCAAGCCAGCTTGAGCTCAACTTAAGCAACCTTGAGCCAATTAGCCAACAGCTCAAGGTGACCTCAACTCACCTTGCGGGGCAGGGGCTATGAGACAGGCCAACCTATCAGTGGTTGCCTGGCAGTAATAAGTGGTCAGCCTGTTGTCTAAAGGTGGATAGTGAGCTGACCAGTAGATTGAGCACTATAAGTTACAATCCAAGTGCTAATAAATAAATAATTTCTGCACCTACTGTGCACTCCCATCACATCTGCAATAATGTCTTTTGCACACTGTGAGCAATCTCACCTTCTGAATGTATTTCACACATTGTGTGCAATCAAGTACTGAGATGCTATTTTTGTGTATAGTGGGCAATTGAACATGTGGAGGAATATTTGCACACTGTGTCAAAAAGACACTCCAAAGGGTGCAATTGTGCACTGGAAAAATATTTTCATGCACAGTGTGCATGAAAACACTGAGAGAGATATTTGCACATATTGTGCAATCAAATGCTTGGAGAGATATTTGCATGTAGTGTGCAATCAAGTGACTGGAATACATTTTTGCTCACAGTGTGCAATTGTGCCCTGTGGAGCTTCTTTTGCACATATTGTGCAATCAAGCATTGAGAAGAGATTTTGGGCACAGTGTGCCATCAAACACTTGGAGGATATTTGCACATAGTGTGCAATTGAGTGTCAGGAAGACATTTTTGCTCACAGTGCACACTCTCACCCTGTGGAGCTTCTTTTGCACATAATGTGCACTCAAGTGTTGTCAAGAGATTTTTGGGCACAGTGTGCAATTGAATGCTTGGAGGGATATTTGCACATCATGTGCATTCAAGCATCAGGAAGATTCCTTTACTCATAGTGTGCAATTGTGCCCTGTGGAGCTTATTTTGCACATAGCATGCAATAGAGCATCAGGAAGAGGCTATTACATACAGCATGCAATTGAGCTTGCTGTCACTCTTTGCTCTTCACATGCAAAAGATCCTTGTAACACAACCAAATGATCATAAATTTGTACTATAGCTCTCTGTGTTTGAATTTACAAGTATCAGATTCAATTTATAAATACAAGACAGAGTATATACAGATTCAAGTCTTAACTATAGTTACATTTGAAAAAGCACAGATAGCAGAGCAAAACAGAGCAAAAAAAATAGCAAAATTAAGTGAAGGAATTGCTAAAAAGAAGTAAACCAAACACCCAAAGCACACAAATTACATTCTAAAGTCCCAACAAATGACCCATTTCATATCCATGCAGACCATGGAAGTAGCAACAATTGACTCCACAATAGGCAGAGGGTGACATGCATCTCACTTTCTGGGCATAGAGGATGAAGTCCAGAGCTTGATATGAAGGTAAGTTAACAATGACTTGTGTTTACAAACCACTCACCTGATAATGAACTTCAAGTTTGCCATTCTCTTCCACCCAAAATGCCTCACCAAGTCTGGGAACTTCTTATTGATCCCCTTATCTGTTACACTGCAGACTTGTGTGTGTGATTGGCAAGTATTGCAATCTCAGACATATTTTGGGGTTTCAAAAGCCAAGGCATTTGCTGAGCTAAGTGGTAGACCTCCACAGGGCAGGCAAATTTGTACATAGCAGGTTTAGTGGATAAGTGACAGGATTGGTTAGGATGAGAGGCTGTATAGAAATTTAATCAACACTTTTTGATCTCATTTGTCTGGTGCAAGAAACAACATATTACTTAAATATCAGAACCTCTGTATGTTGTCTCCATAGATTCAACTTTGCAATTATGGTGCACTTGCTCACAATCCATGAACTCACACTGCATCTAGCTCATATGGTGTAGGATGTTATCTACTGGGTACATGGAAAGACTCTGTATTCCTCAAATAAGCATTTATAACAAGTAAATCTGATATATTACTATTTCACTGAACTAAAATGATATTCAGTGGAGCAAGTGTGATCTATTTTTAACTCTTGCATATAGCTTCAATCAATTTTGAACATGGTTGAAATGTACTTAAGCCAGTGTGGCAGTGCTTGTGCCTGTACACTTTGGGCATTTATTTGATGTTGTTTCTGAAAGTCTTTGATGAAGCCATGTGTGATTCAGTGTCTATCTTAATTGTCATCATAACTGTGTAGATACAGGACTACTAGTGCTACATCTCCATCCTCCTTATCCTTTCCCTGTTCCAGACCAAAAGGAATACCCTGGTGTAAATGAATGCTTGATCTGAGACATATAACTGACTGACTTCCATATTCTCTTTAAGCCACCATTTCCACATTCAGCTGCACTTGGGTTGATCCTTGAAAGTCTAGGATCTGCTTTGCAATAGCTTTCCAAGAAAGCTGCTGGTGAGCATTTTGTATGGTCTGGAGCATGGAACATGTTAATCCCAAACAGAGTATCAGCAAAAAACTCTGGCTCCCAGGTCATGCAATACAGCCCAAGGGCACATGCAAAATCATAGACCACCTGTTTTGGTGCCTTGACCCATCTTGTGATCATTGCTGAGAACATGTCCCTCACCAAATAGGCATTGGATTCATGCCTAAGTGCCACATAAATTGTTGGTATTCCTACCAGAGCTGAGGCATTCTGTTTTGTTGCTCTGGTATTGAAAATTTTGAGTGCATTTTGAGCTGTTCTAGTTTATCTCTGATAGCTTCAGAATCTCCACCTCTGTTGCCAGGATGCTCGGTGCCATCAGATCCAATGGATTGCTTGTGATTTGGGCCCAAATAGGAACGGGACAAGTCTTGTAAGAGACTGCACCCTCCTGCCTCGCCACTCTAGTAGTCATCAACACTGCATTCAAGTCAAACATAAGCATTTAGTCCTTTATATGACATAATCTCAACATACCACTGCCATCCCAGCTGTCTCAGCTTTCCCTGGTCTTTTCTCCACTTGGATCCATATTCAGAAGCGTCTAAAGCAATATAGATGCCTTATGATTATGTATGCAGTCACCTCGCCCATCTTTGCTGCATAGCTAAGTGCCTTTCCCAGAATCAAGCCCCACATGCCGCACAACAGCCAGCCCATTCAAAGCACAATGCATCTCTGAGGGAATAGCAAAGATATTCTCAAACATATTGTCTTCAACTAATCTCTGGCGAAAAATAAGGTAGGTTCACTAAAATTTTCTGCTTGTATTCGGTTTCAGTTAACTTGCATTTGTTTACAGAAGTGTTGCTCACATAAACCTTGATCCGGAAATTTTTCTCTCTTATACTCCATAATGAATCTGACATGAACACAATTGCTTGAGCTTTCTCCCACTGGCACACGTGCATACAGTGATTCCGGTCTTCCCTATAGTCCTTGCATCCAGAAAGTAGCATACATCCTGATTTTTATTGTTGAGAAGCAGAAGTTGTAAATCAGTTCATGTAGGCACCTTGGACACCTTCGACCAATCATCCCATCCCATGACAACAAATATAGAATCAGACAATTGATAGAAACCGGCCTCCTCCGCAAATACAGCATCCGTAAATGCATCAAAGCTCGAATATTCTTCAGGTTGTTGACTGGTCAGATCCAGTGACATGTCATTCACAAATTCCATTGTATTTTTGTAGATACTGTCCATTGGCAATCCTTCCCCAGGTTTGTCCCCTCTCAAAGAAGGGTTTTCTAATGACGGCTTGGCCAGACAAACTCTCCCCATAACCTCACTAGGAACTGAGACCTCCACCTCTCTGGCTGTTAGCTTCTTCTTTTGAGTCCTATTCTTTCCTTTGTTTACCAACCGTTTCATTGAAGGCTGTCTCTCCTTCCGCATTGGACTTGAAAACGGAAGACTTCCCCATGGCAGAAATTGCTGCTCAAGTTCGATGTCTGCTGTATGTATGTATTCCACAGGTGACGGTGGGGGGACTGTATACTCTAATATTTTCTTGCTCTGTGGACCAGGACATTTCTTCAGCGGCAGATTCAAGGGGGGGCAGAAGGGCAAAGGGCAGGTTCTATGGAGTGGGTCACTTAGTCACCGCTACTTTTGTACAGTGGTCGTACACCTGTTATGGCGACCCGAAAATTTCCCATTTTTCTTATTCCTCTAGCCAAAACGCTTCTTTTGATGTGATGTACATTTTGGCTAGAGCGTTTGGGAAAATATCCAAAACTGACCGAGTTATAAAATCCATCAATCTCAAATTGGCCACTCTCTGCCAAATGCCCATTAGTGCCCATGATTTAGTACCTGCGGTTAATCCTTTCAGGGTGCCAGATATTACATTATAAGTGCGTAAATCGCTCTATTTCATCATTCTGTATCCATCTGTGCAGAAATATCCGCCAGTTTGATGGTTCCAAAAAAACATGCCCTTCGGGCGATTTGACCACTGTACAAAAGTAGCGGTGACTAAGTGACCAGCTCCATCGCACTCCTGTTAATGATGCCTTACCTTCGCTTCAGATGTAGGGTGCTCTCAGGGAAAATTACTCGGCAGGCCCCATCCTTGAATGTAATGTAATCGGTTGCGCTGCTACATCTTTTTTCAACTAACGCAACAAGATATGTCCGATGTGCATGTACTGTCTCTCCATCGCTAACATTTCAATATCATAGTAGATCTCACATCTCAGATGCGTCCCGATAATCTTAGCCAAATACTGTCAAATAAGCGCTACACAGTCTGCCTTACTTAGCCAGTACCGAAATGAACGTCTCAACTCCTTTCTTTTGCATCATGGCTGGCCCCCGGAGATGTCGCAGATGTCCCGACCATCCTCTCCTCACCGAATGCAACGAGCACTCAGCTGCTGCGACAAAGGCTGCAAGGTCTAATGCTCTCAAGAAGGTATGATGGTGTATTTCATATTCCGTATATTCATATTGATACCCCACCCTCTCTGCAAAGAAGACGAACACTCCACTACAAAAAAAGATGGCTTCCCCAATTAAGGCCACCACCCCACACAACGCAAAGTCTTCGACATCTATGGCCCTTAGATTGTCTCACAAGGTACATTCTTTCCTCTCATCAGTCAATAAAATTCTAGCGCTTGTCATGCTAGATTGCACCGAAAAACATTGCAACGCCTTCTACTCCCAAAAAATACAAGACGGTAGTGCCTTTATTGAGGCCGCAGGATTCTTCACCGGTGAATTTCCTTCCAATTCTGAGGGATATTCTCGCTTTCTGACTTGTCATTCAGCCTCCTTCATCGCCTCCTGGTTCTCCAATCATGGTAAATATTGTTCAAATAATTCCAATATTTGTACTGACTTGTTTCTCAGCTGGCGTCTTCTCCACCTAGTTCCCCCATGATGGTATTTATTTATTTAATGGTTCCTGTGTGCTCGCTGACTAGTTATTCAGCTTCTCTCATCGCACCCTGGGTCTCCCTTGATCGTAAATAATCTCTTAAAATTTACAATACTTGTACTGATCCCATTCAATTTTCAGCCAGCCTCTTCTCCACCGGAATCACTACTGGGAACACCTTCAATGGTAACGCTCCTCTTCACCTTCTTCAAATTTTTATCTCACGTTTCATCCAGCCTCCATATTCCCCACTCAGATCACCCTTGACAGTAAGTCTTGGCACAGTAACCTATATTAACTTTTTTTATACGTCATGGCAGCCTGCTAAAGGAGCTCATGACAATGAAGATCTTAATGCTGATTCAATCTTGAAGATGAAGAAGTTGACCCCCCTATATATATCGACATGAAAGGTGATGACAATGACGATGTAAGTAGCATCTGCATCGATCATGCCTGATAACTGGATAATTTATTGACATATGTCCGTCATCAGGAGGAGCCTGTTGCTGCTACTGCCAGCAATGTGAAAAAACGCATCAGAGCATCGGAAAAAAATCCAGCTCTCAGGGCGAGTTGCAATCACACGTCGGTTCAGGACATCGTCTAAGGATCTCATTACTAGGGTAAGCTCTTGTCCATTACAGTCAATGATATCTCTGATGTAGCGTTCCAGTGCGAGGAGCTCTTGCTAGAGACTGGGTGCTGGCTGTTCTTTGCAGTACAGAACCAATTTAGCACTAATTCCTTTCTTCACTATACGTCTCCCCCATTTCTCCGAGATGCCAAGAAGGATGTAGAGCTGCTCACTAATCAGGTTGGTGGAATTTATAGCGGCTTGATGGTTGCTCGTCATCATGAGGCTTTGGAGCTTCATAAAATGAAAGTTGCAGCAGAGGAGACTGCAATGGAGGCTGTGCAGGGGAAAGATGAGGCAATGGCTTCGGCCCAGTCGCTTTCTGAGAAGGTGGCAGACCAGGAAGCACTACTAGAAATATATCGAGAGCGCCTTGAGGGCTAAATAGGTAGCATATGGGCTCGGTTATTTAATTTAATTCCCATATATCCCAACTTCGAGTATCATCTTGGCCCAGCATCGACATCGACCCATCATCCAAAGATGGGCAGGATTGGTATAGTGCTGGACGAGGACAGATAGAGTGAAACGCTTCATTGCCTACACCATCTCCCTTTTGCATGTGTTGGGCACCAAGATAATATTAGTACCTTTTAATGACAATTATTGCATGTAAATAACTTATGGCTGCATCGTTGTAGTAGATTAGCATAAAGTTTATTGGTCAAATAGAAAGCCCACAAGCTGAAAAACATTAAATTCAAGAGCTAAAATCTATGATCAAAGAGAAATGGGCTAATTTGTGCATGAAGCAAAAGGTATGAAATAGTACAAGCAAGGCTGAATATGTTCAGGATCCCTCCAAAGCATTAAATAATAAAGCACGGTCTCAGATTGTAAATTTAAGATACAACAGCATCAGCAACATTTGAAAATGGGATTAACAATTGACTCACCATTTCCACTTGACATGAAAAACAAGGTTCGGTAAGATGTCAAATGAAAGTAGTTACACCTCTAGCGAGGCCCACTCAAGCTTTTGTGATTTTGATTCTCATTGTCAGGGTTTAAGTCAATTCAATCTGAAGACTCCAAAGCTCCTTGATGCACTACTCCTCCTTTGAGAGATGACCCTCCTGGGATTGAAGACGGCTCAATAATTGATGTTCTGCATCCATATGTTCCCATACCTGCTCATACCACTCATTGATGGTGTTGTCTTTGAGTGCCTCACCATAATACATCTCAAGCATACCTGGCCAGGCTAACATACAACCGTATTCAGACCTGTTGGAAATACGAGCTTGACGTCTGCCCCACCAGAAGTCTGGCTGACATCAGACCGTTATAGGTCATATTAGTATGTCGATGTACACTGGTTTCCATATTATGCTTCATTAGTATTCTGCATTCTGTATACAACAGCTACATATTTTACATATAAGCTTGAATATTTTACTTTTAGTACTTTAGTCACCTAAATAGCGGTTTTAACCGTCTTATCGGTGTTATTTCAACAAGACCCCCATTGGTTTGCCCAGTTTAGGACTTTGAAGCGCAGGAAGCCATGTCAACGTACTTCAGGATAGGTTGGATTTTCCTCGAGCTCATTCTATACAGGCTCTATGTCACATTACAAAGAGCTGAGCACTTGTGCAAAAAACAAATTACCCTCTTTAACATAGCTAAATAACCTAGTTAGCCTATGTGCGTGAGATACAAATATCTAGAACATACAGTGTCCAGATTGTTTGCAATCTAGCAAATTTATTACATCAGATGTACTAAGAAATAGTATTTCAGTTCAGGAAGGTGTTGGAGTCGATGTATAATATGTATGTGCTGATAGTATGGTGCTCTTCTGGTGACGTCAGATTGGCTGAACTTGGGGATGACTTTCTTCCAAATGTCTTAGCATTTTAATTTCTGAACGGTGAAAATTATCTAGCCGGAGACAATAAAGATGAATTATTTGGAGTAGGATTACTTACTTAAGTTCCCATTGTCATTGAAACTCTCTAATTTTTTTCCGAAACCTTTTGTTTATGCCTGTTGGGAAATTAGCACAACGCACCTGGATTAAAGAGAAACAATGGCAAGGCCATTTCACTTAGCATAATAATGGATCCTTGGTCCGACCATCTGAGCCTTTTTTTGGTGATAAATTGGCATATCTGTAGATGTGTATCTGAGTCTGCAATGACTTCTATGACACTTTGTGATACTGTGCATTTTTGTGCGATGCCTTTTGACGCTTTGCGACTGTTTGTGACAACGTACTACAACGATAGAGGCAGATGTAATTGGAGCTCAAGAATTGACCAGATCGTTTGTACAATAAAGTGAGTTTAAGTGACCTGAGTACAGCCCTGGTAGTAGGAAGCATGGGAAGTGCATGGATGAATTTCAAAATTTGAACTTGAACTCAGTTGCATTATGTTGCCGATAAAGAGCACTGGCTATATCCAAATTGGATATCAATGCACAATGTCTCAATGACAAAACATTTTATAGCTCAAATGGCCAAATTTACCGGGTTCCTTTACTACAGGGTTCGTCCCCTGGACCCAGAGAAAGCTGTGGGCGCCTTGTAATTTGAGATTAAGAATCGTCCGGATCATGTGACCGACGGACTAACTTTGAGATCGAATTCATCGGACATTGCGGCCCGCAAGCGGAAGCCTTGCCGCACAGGCCTTCAGCGCTAGGCCTTCGACTTGATTATTACACTTTGTTTCTAGTGTGTTTTCGTAGTACTCACTCTTCTGTTATCCTCCGTAAAATTCACTACATAGTAGGTATAAAAACCCCATGTGGTAATTATTGGACTCTATTCCCTGGTCTGAAGTTTGTAGACCACTCTTTTCACTCAAAAAATGCATTTTCCCATTTCTAACATAACAGTGCCAATATATATATATAAAATGTTACTAACAGCCTATGTTATTAATGTTATTAAAATGTGTTAGAAATAGGTTTGAGAGGCCAAATGTTAGTAACATTCCTTACATTTGGTTTTGTATTTCTAACGGTACCCTATCTGAAAAGTGCCGGGAATATTTTCTCGCAGGTTGTAGCTACGAGACAAAGTTCTATGCGGAGGACTAAGGTGGAGCGTTGCGGTTTTCGAGGGTTTAAGTGAGCTGAACTCCCGGTGGAATTAACTGATTCTACCTCGGTACATGGGATTTTTATAACTACTGAGTGCCAAGGGGGAGAAGTTTTATAGGGTAGAGAAAATAAAGAAAGTGTTTGTATGCCGAGTAAAGGGAGAAAGATAAAGGAGACAGAAGGGAAGGGAATAATTATGAAGCAAGGAATAAGGAGTGGTTGGGGGGAAGCAGGGCACAAGACTCTATTCTAAGACATACCTGCATACAAATCGCATGCGCATACATGCATACGTGAGTGCCAAGGTTGGATCGAGGGTGTATACGAGAGTCGGGCCAGGTCGAGGATGTGCAGCCGGGACGTCCGAATCGAGTGCTGGTCGGCTGTTGTTGAGGCCACTTACCGATCGAGTGCGTACGCATGCATACACGAGCGCCAAGGCTCGATTGAGGGTGCATACGAGAGTTGGGTGTGATCGAGGATGCGCAGCCGGCGGGACATCTGGCTTGGGCGCTGGTCGGCTGTCATCGAGGCTAAGTCATGTTGCGGTGGGCTTAAGTGGTTGTGTTTGCACAGGCGTGCTGTATGCTACAGAGGTCCATATACGCAGGTTAGAGTTCCATGCTCAGGCAAAGCGGAAACTCTACAACGACGTACCAACTTTGAGATTCAGATCACCAGACATTGCAACCCATGAGAGAAAAATTTCGGAGCCAGGTACATCTGCGTCCTCATGTACACACAGTTCTCATGTACCCTTGAATGAACCCAACTTCGGTTATTAGGTCTAGTATTCAGTTGTCATGCTATATTTCTATTTATTAGTGCCAATTTAGTTATTAGAATGGCTGGGAGGTTGTGCTGCTCTAATAATCTAATATGGTATTGATTCTGGCAGAGCAACTGGAGGCACTGGAGGGCGAGCTTCTTAAGCTAAATAGGTCCAATGCCAAGGACTTAGACGGAGGGAATTCAGGACCTTCACTGTCAATCAACTCTGCCAATGCTGGTGACCTCGACGTCGAAGGGCACTCTGGCCAGTTGGCCAACAACCGAGAAGGCAGCCCAGCTGTCAGCACAGGAGGGCCTCCAGGTCTTGACAAGATGGAGACAAACAGTCGCCCATCCACCCCAGAGCTCTCTGAAGGCGGCGCAGCAGAGTTAGTTGATCCTTCTCCCCAGAGCCAACGCAACACTGCAGAGCTCCTTGATCCTCCATCTGAGAGTCAGAGCAGAGCAGCAGATCAGCATAATGGTGACGAGCGTAAAAGGAAACCAAGTCTTGAGGGGGAGGAGATGAAAGCAAAGAAAGCTAAGGGGAGCGGGAATCGGGAGTTCGAGAGGCTCAGGGTGTGGTTAGAGCAGGAGGCTGTATCTCAGAAGGAGGCAGTGGATAGACGAACAGAGGA
Organism: Nidula microcarpa; assembly: GCA_036937055.1. Taxonomy (NCBI): domain Eukaryota; kingdom Fungi; phylum Basidiomycota; class Agaricomycetes; order Agaricales; family Nidulariaceae; genus Nidula; species Nidula microcarpa. The sequence goes on along the minus strand of JASFDD010000259.1, from coordinate 10,002 downwards.
ACGTAAAGCCCTTGAACACTTGAAGGCCAACTTGCTATCGCTTATTGAGACCATCATAGAGCGCTTGAGGAAACCAGGGCATACATCTGAGACAGTACGAGCTTTTATCGCTGAAATCAACGAAGCTGGGGCTCAGAAGGATGTTTTGGACAAGAAGATGTTGCAAGGAGATTGAGATTGTGATGAAGCACAAAGGACATTGCGCCCTCTTGTCACGCTACGACGTTGTTTTCACCATAGTTGAGGAGGCAAGGGCGAAACTCTTTGACGACAGCCTCCATGAGGACCAGCAGTTTTCTGGGGCACTAGAGCTCGGCAAGGTGGAGGACGAAGCAAAGAAGCTCAATTGCGATTTGATGGAGCTCACTCTGGAGATAATATCAGCAAAGGATAGGGCTACCAATCTGAAGGAACAGGAAGAAGTGACGGAGAACATGAAAAAGGTAGCCAAGAAAGGATGAGGAGGCGGAAAGGGTAAGACTGGAGTCGGATCGAAGACGACGGCAGCAGCTAAAGTATTGAAAGAGTGGCCCTTAAAGGACTCTGCTGCGAAGCAGGTAGACCTAGGTGAGCTTTTGCATGTTAAGGATCATGAATTTTGCTGATTATGACTCAGATCTAGCCCAGGAAGCAGTCGATGCCTTTTTGGTTGATCCCGGCAAAGGAATCCCTGCTGGAATCCGTCGATTTGTCCAAGAGATCCAGGAATTTTACCCCCAGACTGCTACTAGGTCTCGAGATGTGGCACGTGCAATGTTCTTGTCAACGCAGGGCACTTACATGTGCAGATTCCATGCAAAGAATCGTAGGGATCCTGAGACAGCCAAGGTTAATAGGCATGGGCCTAAGCGCTCAGTGGAAGGTGTAGCGTATGTGAAGGATCTAGATTCCTCTCCACTGGTCAATTTTTGGCACTGTGGATGTGATGAAGATTCGGCACTCACCATGTTCTTTATATGGAAGACCTGGAAGGTCGAGTCGAAGCATCCAATGTTCTGGACAGTTGAGAGTATGGGGGAAAATGAATGGCCGACTCGTATCAGGGCGTTTGTAGTCCAAAACTGGTTAAAGGGGATGTGTCTGACCTTGGACAATCTTTACAACAAGTTTTTGGATACTGACGATCCAGAGTATTGGAAGAATTTGCGAACGATTCAGGTGGATAGGATGGGGTTGCTGAATGGGAATATGGAGCTTGATTTTAGCGGGTTACAAGCTATGCCGGTAAAGATAGACAAAGATCTGGAGGCACCTATGGACACTAGCTTGTAAAAGTTCAATTGACTAAATGTAGAATAATGAACTACATACTCAATGCTCAAGCGCATACTGGTTGTCAAAACATCCAGTGAAGATTGTTTGTGCTTGATGTGCAAAAGCCACGGTGTTTATTTGTGCTTGATGTCTAGAGCCCTGGGGCTTTTACACATCAAGTACAAAGTTCTGCCACCTGATAGCATAATCAGAAGTCGTCTGGATGGGCCAGGGACAGGCCAACACACATATGTGGTGGTTTTGCACATGGTGTGCATTCAAGTCCCCTAGAAGAGCTTTTGCCCATAGTGTGCATTTGCACCTCCAGGATGGACTTGTGCACATGATGTGCATGCAAGCCTCCCAGATGGCTTTTGCACATTATGTGCATTCAAACCTCCTAGATGGGCTTTTGAAAATACTGCACAATTGAGCATAAAGATAGATCTTTTGCCCACAATGTGCATTCAAGCCTCCACAAGGATATTCATCTGGCACATTCTGGAATGTTAGGCTGACTCTTAGGCTGACTAATATGCTTACTCATCTATGCCCTATGAATTACTCATTACTTGTATACACTAGAATTATGTAGAACTATGAACCCTATGGTATACAAGAAGTTGATATTTAATTCTATCTACTGCATAACTTCAATTTACAACCAGGAGCTTTTGCCTGTGGTGTCAATTTGTATTTCCTGGACCTAATTTTATACATCATATGCAATTGCACTCTCAGGAAGATCTTTTGCCCATGGTGTGCATTTGCTTTTCCTAGACTTAATTTTGCAGATGATGCGCAATTGTGCTCCCAGGAAGATCTTTTGCCCATGATGTGCATTTGCATCTCCTGGACAGAATGTTGCACTTTGTGTGCATTGAGCCTCTGGGAGGAGCATTTGCACTTGGTGTGCATTGTGCCTCCTGTACAGGCTTTTGCATGTCATGTGCATTTAAACCTCCAGGAGGAGCTGTTGCTTATGATGTGCATTGACATTTCCTAGATTTAATTCTGCACATCATGTGTATTTGGATATTCTGGGTGGAATTTTGTACTTCATGTGCATTTGAACCTGTGGGAGGAGCTTTTGCCTATGATGTACATTTGCACCTCCCAGAGGATCTTTTGCTCATGATGTGCATTGACATTTCCTAAATTTAATTCTGCACATCATGTGCACCTCCAGGAGGATCTTTTGCTCATGATATACAGTTGCACCTCCAGAAGGATCTTTTGTCCATGATACACATTTTCATCTCCTAGATGGAATTTTGCACTTCATGTGCATTTGAGCCTCTGGGAGGAGCTTTTACACATTATGTGCATTCATACCTCTGGGAGGATTTCTGCCCATGATGTGCATTTGCATCTCCTGGAGTTAATTTTGCACACCATGTGCATTTGAGCATCCAGGAGAAGCTTTTACACATCATGCACATTTGTGCATCCAGGAGAATCTTTTGCATGTGGTGTGCATTTGCACATCCCAGACTGGCTCTTGCACAAAGTGTGCATTTGAGCCTCCTGGACAGTCTTTTGGGAATTCTGTGCAGTTGCGCATCCAGAAGGAGTTTTTGCACATCATATGCATTTACATCTCCTGCCTGTTAGAATTTTGCACATAGTGTGCATTTGCATCTCCAGGAGAGTCACTTGCCCAGTATATGCATTCACACCTCTAGGAGGATATTTTGCACACTGTGTGCACTTACAACTCTGGGAGGATCTTCTGCACTTGATGTGCACTAGTGCCTCCTGGATGAGCTTTTGCAAATCATGTGCAGTAGAGCCTCCCAGAAAAGCTTTTGCACATTGTGTGCATTTGAGCCTCCTGGCAAGGCTCACACACATTGCACACAGGACACATTACTCTTACATTACATACTGATGTGCAATTGCACATTGTGTGCAAAACATTATCTTGCTAGTATCATACACTAGCACCATTTATAATATACCAACTTGTCAGCCTACTGTCCACCTCTGGATGACCAGCTGATCACTTATTACTGCCTGGCAGGCACTGTTAGTACAGCAGGTCACATTGGCCTTATCTGCATGGCACCCAACACCCATGTGTTGAGAGTCCCACTGAAAAGGTGCTGTTGTCTGTAGGGTTGAACTGCAATAAAATTGCTAAACCACCTTACAGAGTGCTTACAACCTCTTAAGTTTGAGGGGGCCAGTCTGAAATGAGTATGAATTCAAAAATGTGGTACCAGATGCACAAAATATAATAAGATGGATGTCTGGCAGTATGCTAGCTAGATGTAGTGAATGGTCTTTCTTTTCACTAATCTAGCTACAGGCTTGTCAAGATGGTCTTCCTGTCTCTAGAGCTTCTAATGCCAATTCATTCTAAGTGTGGATTTGTTTTCCCTCAATATAATCTCCTAATTCTCTCAGGGTGGTCTTCCTTCCCTTGTAAATACTAATGAACTCTTTTAAAATAGACAAGGATGGCCTTCCTTTCCCTTATTTCCCCCAATCACAGTGGTCCTCCTGCTGTCCTTGGGTGAAGATTCCAGGAGATGGTCTTCCTATCTCCTGAAATTGCACCTTTCACTAACTAAGTCAGATGGGATGGTCTTCCTGTCCATCAGACTTCTCAATATAATAACACAACCTCAGGACTTGGTCCTGGAACTTAGTTATATTGTACTTGGTTGGTTGCTCTCTCAGAATAATGTATAGAATGGTTTTTGCTCTCAAGGTACTAGCTCTAGCTAGAACATCTTACTTTGAAACCAAACCAAGACTACCTTGTATCTCTTGACTTAGCTTTGCAGGAGTTGAGGGGCTTGTCACTGTGGATCATGTTATGAGAGAACAGGGGCAAAATCCCTGTTATTCTTTTCTTTTCTCACCCTTGAGCTTTTATCTCTTGCCTGGTTTCTAATTTTAGGTAAGTCACTAAACAGTTCTTTGATTTGCTCACATTTTGGGTGTCTCTACTATAGCTCAAGTGTTTAGTAGTATTTACCTCTGGGCCTGTTTCACTTCCAGTACTTTTCCTCATCACTTCACTCCTTTCTTGGAGCCTAGGACCTGTCCAAGCACACAATTACTTGAGGTTTTGTGAATTTGTATTCAGTTGTGGTATGCAACTCTCTCTCTTTTGGATAAGATAGCTTAGGCTACTATATTATTTATTATTACATGGCCTGCATCCATAGCATCACTACAACAGCCTTCTTTTGTATGATATTCTAGTTATGTTTCCACTTGTCATGTTATGTGTACCTGTTATGCCTTATGGCTGTTGCCAAACAAGGACACTGTTGTCTCATCTCAGCTGTATGGCTATGCTATAGGCACCCTCAGACCCAGCTTAGCCATCTCGGCTCTGTCCAAGTCCTAGATAGCAAGTGCTATATTCAATACTGCTGTACTCCAGGCTCCATGCTATGCTGGCTAGGCACACTTCTTTCTGTACTCATATCTTTGTTATTGTACATTATACTGTTGTTGACACCTGCCTTCACCAATGTCATAGGTCTGCTAATAAAACCTGAACTTTCCCTGGATTTCAGGTATAGAACAGCACCAGGCATATCACCACCAACCCCTGTTCTGCACATTGCACTCACAGCCCACCTATTTAGAGTCCTCCCCACCTTTTATTATATCTGTATACATACTTGTAGTAGATAATCTTTATATCTAATATATCTAGTTATATTTGTTTCTACCTTGTGTCTGAGTTTTACCTTGGAAAATCAAATTCCTGTCAAGTTGGACTTAACATATTTTTGAGCACTTGAGATTTTGGTGAGAATGGTCCTATACTTACCACAATCTGCTGCTTTTTGCCTATAAGTCCATTGGAAGTCCAGTGGGAATCCATCAGAAGTCTGGTGGAAGTCCAACAGACTGGACACTTAACATAGTCTGCTTTTTTTTTACCTTTAAGTCTGTTGGAAGTCTGGTGTCAGTCCACCAGACTGACAAGTCTGGCCAGTCCAACCATTTTTTGCCATTAAGGCACTTGACTGGACTTTGACCAGACTAATACCAGAATTTGGCAGAGTCTCTCAGACTCAATTGGAAGTCCAATGGACTGTCCAGCTGGGTCCACAAGAATTAGCTAGATCTGGTGAAAGTCTGTCAGAATCCATCAGAAAAGAGGGGGGGACTGTAAAGTACACATCTGATGCTTCCCTTACACTGGGACCACTATTCACCAGCTGCAGCACCCAGATCCACCCTTGCTTTGCTTCCCCCAGCCCTGCTCCCATGTTCAGCACTGCAACTCCTGTGCCAGTGGTTCTGCAACTGCTGATTTGCTTCTTTACTATTATGCCTGTGCTTTTTCACCCCTTGCACATGTGTGCAGTGGCCACACCATCTGTGTCACTGACTCAGTAGTTCTGCATCCAATATTTTGCTTCCTACATCCTTGTGCCCATGTTCAGCATCAGGGAAAACACTTTTGCCCCAGGTCAGCCTGAGAGCAGAGCCCATTTTTCAGGGTATCCCAGAGTGATTTTGTTCACTCTGGGTATTCTCAGGTTGGTCTGGGTGACTCTGAGCTAACCTGAGTACTTTGTGTGCTTTCAGGTCAGACATGATGCTCAGAGATGACCTGGGCAGCTTTAGGATTTTTAATATCAACATCTATAACAGTCTAACTTATAAATCAATTAAACTGTATCTCCATGTCAACTATGCAAAATAACCTTCTTACCATCATTATTTCCCAGATCTCCCAGAGCACCTCAAAGCACTCTGGGGTCATATAATGTATTGATTTACAAGAGTGAACATGCTCTGAGGTTTCCAGCCCACCTAAAATTATATTTTATATCAAAATAAGCAGAAAAATGAGAAATATTCAGATTTAAAAAAATTCAAAATGAAAAACACATTTTTGTGTGCATTAATTGTGATATAGTGTAGTTATCACACCAAAACAGTGCACTTGGGGGGCTAAAAATGTGATTCACACAACCATCCCTGTTCAGCTAGTTAGCTGAACCAGGTAGTTAGCCACTTGAGTTGCTGAGGCTGGAATTATGCTATCTCCTCCGATTTTTTTGCATAATCTATTTTATACACTACTTCTTGAAGGCTTTATAAAAAAAAACTACAACTTCTAGGTTTCTGCTCCAAAAAACAGTTGGGACCACTTGATCTCAGAGCAAGAGTCCATTTCAGCTATATATGGAAACATGCCTGAATTGGTAAGCCATTTCTCAACTCTTCAAAATCCTTTCATCACCAGGTTTTTTTGTGTGCTTAATTAAAGGAGGATTATTGGATGATAAAATAAAGGCATATAACTAATAAATAGAAAAAATAACACCAGAATTCCTCATTTTTATGAGTCTACCAAGCAAATATTCTATATTAAACTGGCAGGACTGTGAGACACATTGCAAGAGAAGGAATTTGATAGTGAAGATGAAATTTCAACCCTGTAGTTAGAAAAAATTAGAGAAGAATGAGCTGGCTAACTCAAGATACTTGTCTTTCAGGATATAAAAAAATTGAAATAAAAAAGTGACTTCACATTTGTGAACTTAAAGAACAAATTAGAATGGCTAACTACCTGATCATTCACAGAATGTATTATGTATCTTACAAAAGCAATGAATACAGAATTTATATATATCTTTAATCTACATAATTTTCCAGTTCTGACAGTATATAATACACTGTGTCAACTATATTTCTAGCCACTGAGCACACTAATTTACTCTAATAATTCCTTTATATCACATTTTATGTGTACAAAAATGCATTACACATTTTAATTTTTTCTTGGTTGCATCTACTCATTTTCCTGAACATTTTGATATATGATATGTAGTTTTAGGTGCCCTGGGGGTTTGAGGACACATTGTTATGGGGCCAATTTGCATGACTTAGGAATTTCTCCTAGTTTGTTGAAAATCAGATGCATCTGACTTTCCCAAACAGACACTGATAAATGCAAGCAGTGCCAGCACCCATGCCATATCATGGCAGGGGTAGGAGGGGGAATAAGTGGCACAGTAAGCATCCCCATGACTACCCCAACCTCACCTCCTTGTTAACAGTTCACAGCCACAACTGCTGCCTGTAGGCTGCTGTGCCCTACATACCACATTGGGGTGCTCCATCCACCATGTCACGACCACTGTGCTGCCCCACACACCACACCACAACTGCTGTTGTGCTGGTGACCCATCTACCACCTCAAAGGCCACCTGACCTTGCTTGTGCCTCTTGTGCCACATTAGTGGCCACAATACATGACTCATACCACCACCATGCAACCGCTCTAACTGCCTAATGCCTGTGCAAGATTTGCTGTAGCCATATCATAGAGAGCAAAACTGGATTCTCAACAGTACAGTTAGCTGGTGTGACCTCAGCAGATGCACCAGGATGGGACAGAAATAGTACCCCTTTTCACAAGGCAAAGTTATCATCTCTGCTATCCTGGAATTGTTGGTCCCCTAACTTTTTCTGCTACTACTCAATCTTCTTTATCTTATCAATATCCATGGTACAGTCCAACATCATCTGTTTAAGGCATTCATATTGTATATTTACAACTCACACAGTTATATTGTGGTATATCTACAAAGGTCATTCCATTGCTCTTCTCAGTTTTTTTACCTTCATGTTCCAGGATTTTTTTTATCTTGTGATAGCTGGAGTTAGGCACTAGGAAATTCACAATATTTGTGTGGTCTATGAGGCAACCATAAATCACTACAATTTCATACTTAGACAAATTTTCTGTGTTCATTGGTTAGACCATGTGAAAGGTCCATTATAATTAGCAAATTAGGGTTTAATTTTGAATGGCAGTACCAGGAGAAATAAGCACTATTATATTGTCTCCTTATCAAAGATGGATCTCCTTATCAAAGATGCAACATGTAAGACTCAGTAGGATCTTGATCCTCAGGTCAAAGGGATGGACCATGCAAGTCCAAAAGGTTTACCAAGGGGTTCATTGAAGCCAATTTAATGTAACTGCATCTGCCTTTATGTAAATGATGATAATGAATTTGCTTTATTTTGTTAAACCTGCTGATAAGATTTATTATATCTACTTAGCAATGCTTTGTATAGTTGACATGTAGACACAGTTTTAATTTGATATATTGACTGATAAATTACAGCACTTTTTGACTGTAATGAGAATGTGCAAAAAAAAATTCTGTGCATGATGTATGTTGCTTCCTTATTGGGAAAACCCATGCCTTGGGCTCATCTGCCCTCTCTCTATGGTCTATGTGTTGTTCCTGCTTCTCTCTACCCTCTTTGCTCCTCAGTACTAAGATTTATCTGTATGGAATCCTTGGACAACATGTATGAGTCAGAAGACACCCTTCCTCATTTGATTCTGCAGCCTCCAGCTGCAAATTTTTTTATCTCAGATGACATCCTGGAGCAGGTTGATCCAAGCACCTTGAATAATGACTGTGAGTACAAATTAGCTGATGGAAACAAATGAATTTAATACCATTCTTATAGCTATTGATTTTGTTGTTATAAACAAAGAAACTATCCTTGCCAAGCAGAGTGGGCTGAGAAGAACCAGAACAATGTGAGCAGGCAAAGAGGAAATGGGGCAAACAGAAAGCTGCTGCCAACTTGGCAAGAACAAGGAAAAGAAAAGGCAGATGTCCTCTGACTCTGGCATTGTGCTTTCAGACAAAAAAGACACTATGTGTCAGGAAGTTGCTAATACAAAGAAGCAGAAGATGGCTGAGCCATCAACAAAGAAAGTCACAGCATATATTCACATCCAGCCACTTATTTCATATCATGCATCATCATCAAAGGCAAAAGCAAAGCAAGAGCCTCCACAGACCTAAGTCAAAGGTCCTTGCTTCTTCAATACAAACTATATCTATGACCCATTCAAGGAAATTATCATGAAGGCACTTCCCTGCAAGCTTAAGTTACATCTTTTTGACAAGATGAACTGGAAGTACAAGAAACCAATCATTGACCCAAAGAAGCTGTTACCAAACAACAATTGGTATAAAGTGATGTTGATTTTGCTCAAGGACCACAAAACAAATTGCATCATCACTATTTTCATGCACCCTCCTGCTGTTGATGATGTGGTGAGTGAATTTTGACCAGTTTCCAACCTGGCTTCACAAATGATGAATTTTCTAGACATGGGATACAGGAATGGGGGATCATCTCAAAAAACTATGCAATTTTCATGAAGAAGTAAATCCTGTTGATGAACTGAACTTATCTGCAAAGGCCCAAATTTTATGTAAATCTGTATTCAGTTTTGGCTGGTTTCTCACCTTGCATAGGCTAACATGGCTCTGGTGACTACATACACCAACTTCATGAGAATATCCAGTTGGAACCTTTGAGCAGTATCCAAACATGCACATTCTAAAGCAAGTTGTTGGTGGTCACATAATGTATTGGGGGTTGACTCTAATTTGCCTTAAATTTGGGTGAATTACCTGGTGAGTTTGACTGAATTTGTCCAATAAATTATACTTATAATATGACAACAAATAGTCAATGCAGAAGGAGGTGTCACTCTTCAATTGCCACCCAATTCCATTCATTTTTATGCTAAAGCCTGCTTTAAAGCCCTGAGGATGGCTAGCACAGATCCTGTGGTTGCTGTAGAGACACAAATCCCAGGCCCAGCACCTCAAATGCAAGCACAAGCCCCAGGATATGCACTGTTTCTGTTGAAATGGGAAGAGCAATAGAGCAGTACAACACTTGCAATGAGCAAGACAAGCTAAGGCTGAGTCCTGGAGT
>JASFDD010000258.1:6386-29525 GCA_036937055.1 Nidula microcarpa | reverse complement strand
GTTGAGGTTGAGTTGGCCATAATAATAATAAGATAAACATAGAGTGAGGGGCCTGGCTTGTATTATAATAGATCAGAGATCTTCATCTCATCTCAATCCTTCCAACTCTCACCAAACAACTCCGGCTTCATTGAAAGAGACCCAGACTCCGAGCACCGCGCTTGGGAAAAGAAGGCGCGGGTATCGGCAAACCTAATCGAGTTATACCTATCGACTACAAACTCGGAAGCCTAAGATCGCCCTTTCGCTCTCAAACTTCAAAATTTTTATTTTCAAAATTTCATGATTATTGAACAGAGGTATAATTGTCCGATATTAATAATTAATTATCTTTCTGAATAATCTCCGGAATGCTGGATTGGCGAATCTATCCTAACGGCAACAATAAGAGTCATATGCCACCTTCTTTCAAATGGAAGCTGGCTGAATTAGGTACACCATGAGGCGTGCTATAATCGCCCACAACGAGTTCCTCCTCTACATAAACGCCGTTCTGTATCTCCACTGTTGTATCCCCGTCAATTCTCAACTTCAACATGAATCACTTGAATGAATCCAGCGACAAGGTCCCTCAGCTTCCCATTCCTGCATGTACAGGTGAGCCCCTACTTAAATGATATACGCTGTGGCGAAAGCGACAGCGGTGACGGTGAGTGACAGCTGAGAGGGTTTCGACACACAAGAGTAAACAAGCAAGTAGTTGACCGTTTCAACGAGTACGAGTTCACTGCTTTCTATCTACACAGGTAGGCTCTCTTTATACCTACGTAGCTAGCGACGCACGTGAATATCAAGGTAAGTAATGTGAAGTAATGGAAATGAAAGCGATTGGCTATAGGTCATATGAGTGAGGGCAGATCTGGAGTAAAGGTAAATAAAAGGAAGGTATGACAAAGGACAAGACTAGGGATGAGTAATGAAGGTAGGACATGTCAGCATTGAGAAGGGACGTGTCAGTGTTGGGGTTTACACGCAAGCTATGAGGAGAACATAAGACGAAAGGATTGGGGTCGGGTTGGATAAATCAGGTAAGTGTCCATGCAATTGTGTCCGAAGTGTCAGGATGATAACCGGATCGTTACACCCGCCCTCCAGGTAGACCGTATGGGATGCCTTAAACAGCGATGGCAGCAGCGGCACCAGAAGAACCAGGTGGGTTGTTGTTGCCGCCGTTCTTCTTGCCAAAATCTTCGACATCGTGGATATAGCCGTCCTCGTCAACGATTTCCATAGTGTCTTTCGACTGGTCTGTCCCAGACTTTGAAGTCCTCACTCTAACTGCTTTGGACTTGCCCTTCTTCCAGGATATGGCGCTTGGTAAACTCCTCGCGCTTTGAGTTCAACTTGGCAGCCTTCCAGAGCATGCTCTGGACCATCTTCCGCTTCTTGGGATCGCAATCGACAGACTCGACACCTTCACGGTTAAGGCCAGCGTCCTCAGGCTCAATAAGGAAGGCATCTGCATCAATAGGATCGCCGGTGAGATCGAAGGTGTTGGTGGTGGGATTATATTGGGCAATACGCTGGGTGCCAGTGCAATGATTGTTATACAGTAGAGGACAAACAAACACGGTAAATTTGGTTTTCCGGCAACGGGAATTTTTGGCGTAAAATTGACTTCAGATCTAAACTCAGGAAGGTGAAATACGTCAAAAAACACCTATCCGAAGTTTTTCCCACGACATTTTGAAGGTGGCCAATTTTTTGGGTCAGATGAACAACATTTTAGGTAGCATAAGGGTCCATACAAGGTATAGGTTAGCTGAGAACTGCCTCAATCGACATCATCGTGCTTTCTATCACCACTCTGTGCCTTTTGGCATCGAGCCCATGCCACTGCCTTCCCTGTGTGTTCCTTGTGATAGGCGAGTATTTGCGAGCAACTTCCACAGCACCAGCCAAGCCCTTCTTTGGGATCTCTCAGTAGCAATATTTCACCCAGCCCCAATACTAGTTGTCTTGTTAGTAAGAAGGTGGAATAGGCAGTGGAATGGTGGCTTTTGACTGACCATTTAGACCAGAGATGTTTTGCTTTTACTTTCATGGCCTTCCCTTACCCATTGGGTCAGCTTAGGGTGAGTTGTGAAGGCAAACTTTTGCTGGGCACTGTGTTGTCACACTTGCCACTGATGACTTGTTTAATTTTTTGTACAATATTCTGTCGTATTTTCTCTAATATTATTACAGAATCTTGACGCACTCATTGAGATCTATCTATTGCACACTTTTCCCAAAATTTCCGGCTTTTTTTGGGGAAGTGGCCAAATTTTTGGGGATTATGGATAAAAAATTCACTAGAGCAAAATCGGCTCGTGGAATTTGGTTCAATATAGTCCAAATAACATGTTTCTATGGTTATTTATGGAATCAAGTGCCTGATCCTGTGTACAAAAATGGAAGGAGATTATTTACCCTGTTTGTTTGTCCCCTACTGTAGACACAGGCAAAGGTATTGTGTCTGGCAGGTAAGGTGCTAGCATTATGAGCACGGAGGCGAGCATCTGTTACTAAAATAGTGAGAACTTGACCAGCAGAATAGATGAGGTGTGGTTGAGGACGAAGAGGATCAGTGACGGAGAAGGAAGTACAGGAGATGCAACAGATATATGGGTGAGTGATGGATGGGTAGGTGTTCTTCTGATGATGATGGAGCATAGTGAAGATGCGATGAGGAAGGTGAGCAAGGTGAGAACGAATTTGAGAGGCAAGTTTGTGGGTTTGTTGGATGAAGAAGGAGGCGATGGAGGAGGGGAATTTATAGAAAACAGGTGAGTAAATTTTTGGAATTTCAAAGGACACCTGGCTGACAAATATTTGAGGGTCATTGGTCGGTGGTTTCCTGTGTCCCTTAGGCAGATCTCCAATTTTATCAATGCCCAGAACTTCGAAATATGAGGACAATGCATTCAGGTGCAAGATTTGTTGATATGGGAGCCAGGTAATGTCTCCAGCTTTCCATTTTACTTTGAAAATTGAGTTACTCTTCGATCCTGCATGCAAGATAATAGAATCTACAGCCCATTCACCCTCCACTTTGCCAGCTACACCAATTTGCGAGTCAAGACACCCAGGAAATAAGCAGTCATGATTAGGAATGTGAATTTGAAGTAGGGAGGCATGAAATACGTCATGAACTCCCTGCTGTTTCAGGTGAGCAGGCAATGCGATCTGATAGGACTGATTATTGAAGTCCTCTAGAATTGTATATGGTCCAATAAATTTCGGAACTAATTTCCGAGCCAGACCTTTCTGAAACAAAATGTTCTTTGTGGAAAGGTAAACAAGTTCTCCTTTTTTGAATGGTGCATTTCTTTGTTTTCTATTCGCTTCTCTTGTCTGTTTTATACGAGCTGCTAATATACTATCATGAGCAGACATCAATGCAAGCTTCTTTTGCAGTGCAAAGTTCCTAATTGATGGGAACTCTTCTTTCAGAGCCGAATCCCAAATCATGGATCTTGGGAGACATCCCATATTTAGAAAGAAAGGTGAATATCCTCTGCTCTCAGACCTTGCCGAATTAATTGCAAACTCAATTGTAGGTAACTTAGCAACCCAATTTTTCTGTGAAGGTTCAATGCACTGACGCAACATCTGTGTAACAGTTTGGTTAGCACATTCTGTCGATCCATCAGTCTGTGGATGGTATGCACTCAATATTTTCAATTTTGTTCCAATAAGTTTATGTAGGTGCTTCCAAAATGTGCTCATAAATAGAACATCTCTGTCACTTATAATATTTTTTGGTAATCCATGATGTTTATAGACTTCTTCAAACATAAGTTCTCCAAGCTGGACAGCATCATAATTTGTTCAGCTAGGAATAAGGTGTACCATTGCAGTAAGCAAACAAATGATGACTGTAATTGAATCATAGGTACTGTTCCTATTTTTGCATTCAGGTAACAGGCCAACGAAATCTATACCAATAGATTCCCAAGGCTGGCTTGGGACTGGTAAAGGATTCAATAACCCATATGGCTTCTGGTTATTTGGTTTGCTGCACTTACATGTCATACAGGTTTCACAATAAGCTTTGGTGTTGGATACCATATCTTTCTACCAAACATGATCTCAAAGGTAAGTGAGTGTTTTGTCAGCACTGAGGTGAGCTAATAATGAATGAGCTTCTGAAATCACAATTTCACGAATACTTCATCCCTTGAACATAATTCTTGGGATGCATAGAAGCTGGCAGTCATCCATTTTCAAGAAGACAAGCCCATTATGGATTTCAAAATTCCGAAATTCATGCAGTTTCTCAATAATGTTCTGAAAGAAAGGGTACTGATTGTATTTCCCTGTGAGTTCAAACAATAAATCAATTCCTTCTTGACTTTCAGATACCAGGTCTATAAGTGACATATTGTCAGGAACAATTCTGGAATTTTCGCTAAGTTCTATAGCCGGTGCATCAGACATTTGTTGTCCTATGTTTGAATCAGATGTTTGTTGGTTACTGTTAGGCTGTGCTGTGACCAATCGTGTAATGTGATTGGTCAATTCGGGTTCAATTTCATTAGTCAATCTGGAGGCATCAGCATTGGTGAGTACCACGCCAGTTGGTTCAGCATCTGTCTGGCTTGCAAATGTATGTTTGGGTGTATCCCCACCCTTCTTTTGTTCTTGTGGCCCTTTAAGAACAAAATGATTATGCATCCTGGCATCAAACTCACATGAAGTTTCAGGTCTTGAGTGATTCCGTGGGCTGTGTAGAACAGCAGCCCGTGCCTCCATGCTGGCAAGTAACAGTGCAGTTATTTCAAGTTCAGGTGTATCTTCATTAATGACATCAAAGTAGGTGTATTCACTTTGTGATCTTACAGTTCCAGGTGCATCATTTGAGTACATCCATGAAAGTGCATCTGCGACGACATTCTCAACACCAGGTACATAAACTACCTTAAAGTCGAAAGTGCTAATTTTTCGATCCAGCATGCCTGTCTACCTGACAGGTTCTTTTGATTTAAGAGGCATGTGAGACCTTCGTGATCAGTGATCCACTGAAATTGAACACCCTGCAAGATATCACGATGCCATAGCATCGTCTCAATCCCAGCAAGCATTTCAATTTTGTGAACAGGATAATTCTGTTGTGCTGAATTTAATTTTGCAGAGTAAAAGGCAGCTATTTTCGCTGTCTTCCAGTCTTTTCCCTGGCTAATCAAGCCTGCAATACCTGTTGCACATCCATCGGTGATCATCCAGATAGGTAATACATCAGGTCCATAAGTGATTGGTACACGGTGATGATCTTGTGCTAACTGGACAAGGTTTTTTATATCTTCAAAGGCACATTGCTGTGTGAATCCCCATCTAAATGGAACAGTGTCACCAGTAAGTGTGCTAAGAATACCTGTGGGAATTCTAACATTAGGAACATTGTCTGCAAGATATCCAACCGATCCAAGAAAACCACATAGTAAGTCTCAATTTGTTGGTGTCTTCCAATTGACTACTGAATCAACTTTGTCAGGGTCCATTTGAATGCCATCATTGTTGATAATATGGCCCAAAATGTTGAGTTCTTCAACAAGGAATTGTAGTTTAGGTTTACTTAAGTACAGTTTCTCTTGTCAAAGAATATCTAATGCAATATTAACATGTTCAATATGTTCCTCAAGTGTGTTAGAGTAGATAATAATATCATCAAGGTATACATCCATAAATTGACCAATGTAAGTAGAAAATATGTGATTCATAAGAGCTTGATATGTAGCAGGTGTGTTGCAGTCACCTTGCTGCATTACGTGACTAACAATGTTTCCATCTGGTGTTGTGACCACAGTTCTAGGTACATGACTTGGCTCAATGCGAATTTGCTCATAGGCTGCATTCAAGTCAAGTGTGGACCAAAAAGGACAGCTTGCAACATGGCAAAGGATACCCTGAGTCTCTGGGAGAGGAGATGTCATCTTGTGAGTATTTGCATTTTGTTCATGTAGGTCAAATACCACTCTTAATTTGGGTGCTTTGCCCTCTCGTTTAGGCTTAGGAATTAACAGCATTGGG
This sequence comes from Nidula microcarpa, assembly GCA_036937055.1. Classification (NCBI taxonomy): domain Eukaryota; kingdom Fungi; phylum Basidiomycota; class Agaricomycetes; order Agaricales; family Nidulariaceae; genus Nidula; species Nidula microcarpa. The sequence goes on along the minus strand of JASFDD010000258.1, from coordinate 23,513 downwards.
ACAGTATTTCCTGCTGAAGTAATTTCCCAACAGCCAGAACAAATGTAAGTGTCCCTTTTCTCAGTCCATTGGCTTCTCAGAGCCTCAGGGCATCGAGAAGGACACCATGAATAAAATTTTGATTCATCTTTCAGAGGTATGATGTGATTTATAACTCTTAATGGTGGCAACTCAGTTTCATTGACTTCCTTGCACAAAGGTTTTGCAGCTGCTATCAATCTTTGGCAGGCCATCTCAATATCATCAAGGCCAATACTGATTGCATTTGAAATTACTGCTGCAGTTGCACTACCTTTAATAGGTAGAGCTTCATTGCTTCCAATAACAACACGAGCTGGGTTAAATCCTACACAAACTTGCTGTTGGAATAGAAATGGTGTGCCTAAGACAAGGTCATAATTTGATAAGTTAATAATGTCAAAGGCACGTTCCTCTTCAATTTTCTGGTACTGAAATTTGGCATTAATTTTCGAGTTGATCTTAGAACAAGATCCTTGAACTGCTAACTGAAGATCCATAGGTGAATTGAGCATTTCTTTCTTTAATTTTAACTGATCTGCAGTTTGTGAAGACATGAAGTCTCCAAGCGAACCAGAATCAATTAAGGCTTGTACAGGGTGCCCATTAATTTTTACAACAATGACCACAGGCTTTGGAACAAGCCTAGTAGCATTTTTAATGCTAGCAGAATTTTGTTGCACAGCTGCATATGCACCTCGTTTTATTTGAACACTGTTAAGTTCTAATGAAAATCTATGGCTTAATTCTCTGATATAACAAGCTTCTTCTAATAGATCTTTGATGAACACTTCAAGTCCAGGATCTACCAGTTCTAATGCCATCATGGAGCAGGATCCATTTGAACTATTGTTGTCATTATCATCTCCTGATGATAGCAAGTCAGGTATGTCCTCAAAGAAGGGTAATAAATTTTCTTGTTCAACTTCAAATGGTTCATCTTTAGTACTGATGATTTGACATCATAGTTTCTCCCTTTCACCTGAGAGCACCAACCTGTACCAATTGACAAGATTGAATGACTGATTTCTAATGTGAGTTGCTTCAATATTGAGCATGATTTCAAGGTAATGATCATAGGGTTTGCTAAATATATCCTAGTATATTTAGGCACAGCTATTTATAGATGGGCCCTTCTGAACCGTTCTATTTATAGGACTGTCTAGAAGGGGCTGGAATATTCTAGAAATAGAATATTCCATCAGAAGTGTTGCTATTATTATCCCACTGGCAGATCTAACAACTGTCAAGTTTATTCATGAGAAGTACCACTACTTTGGCATGAGAGTCTGTTTTCATTGCATCTGTCATAATAATGTCATCTCACAGATGACAAGACAGTGCAAGAATAGAAGCTACTTGCTTCTATTGTTGCTGATAGATCAATGTAAGTGAGAACAACTGCTACTTTGGTTCAATTCACATGGCAGCAGTGATTATCATCCTGCCAAATATAGAAACAATAGGTGCTGAAGAGTCTATAAAAGACAAAACAGGCAGTGCTGGTCTAAACATCAACACCTGTTGACCTGTTTCATCCCCCTCTTTTACCCCTGCAAACTTCCAACACAACTCCTCGCTCTGCTCAGAGTTGCAACGCACCCTAACCCTACACTCTGCAGGCTTATGAGAATAGTTGCTTCACTAGAAGCATCCACCCAGAATATGTGAGTGAAACTACATAAAATGGTTAACAAACAAAGATGACCCATTTTGAAAATAAGTGAAGGCTCACTGGCTTGACATTTGCTCTGTAAATTTCAAACAAATCTGGGTCTTACCTATACCTCCCATCTCATAAAGAAGAAAGTACTTTTGGGCTCCTGGTTCATGATTAATTAGGACAGAAATGAACTTTCAACTAGTTGAAGTAACTTTCTTGTCCTGTAAAAAATGCACTAGACTTTGGCTTGAACATCAGCTTTACAGGGGTGGAAAGTATATCTGAAGCCTCTGTGTTCCAAGTCTCAATGTGAACATAAGTCACTTATATACAAGATACTATTAAGATGTTGAAACCTAATAATAGTCCTAGCATGTGGGCAATGAACATCCTGATCATATCACCAGTCAAGTATCCAGCTGATGTTGTACTCAAATGAGCATTTGGTAAGCCATCAGGCTTACAAGCAAATTTCATAAATATTCTGGCAAGATGGAAACAGTGTACATGGTGTATTGGAAAGGAAAGATTATGCCAGACTTTATTCTGGCATGATCATATATACTGTCATATCCCTATACAGCACAACATGCACCATCTCCAAACTGTTTACAATCAATCCCAACACTATCCTGACTCTCAGTTTGCCTCCAGTGTTTACTCAGGTTTACTCCAGTCCATTTCCATTTTCACACTTACTTTGTTTCAGCCACCTACTATACTTTTCATAGTATATCTCTTTGCATTAACATTCAATTCATATTCCTTAGTCTTTGTCATATGCTCTCTTTCTATTAAACCACTTACTTCTCCATTGCACTAGTATGATTATAGTGCTCTATGTATCTACTCTGGTTATTCAGACTTTTAGTATTTAAGCACTTCAAATGTATTGTAGTACTCCAGTTTGTTAATTGTATTCATCTCTCCACTTCTCTCAGTGGTTAAAGCTACCTCTGAACCATTACTACTCATCTCTACTTGTTATCCACTCTCATCATTGTACTTTGCACTCAACAAGATCTCCATTCTCCAGAGATCCCTCCTGACCTAATCTCTGGTCAGGAAGTTGAATATCAACCTCCATTATATCTGAATCAACTCACTCACCGTTATCTGTAAATTGGGCATTAGAAACAAAGGAGGTGCAGCACATAAGCTAAAGCCATTGCCCATTCTAACCCTCTCTCTTTGGTAGTGCTCAAATGCATTTCCCAGAGATATTCCTGGAGTCTCCAGAGTTTCTCCCTGGTAACCTTGTGCACTCTATTTGCCCAGAACCTCTGGGCTATATCCTAGGAAATTGAGTTCTTGACAAATAAGCATTAATGCAAGTCAATTAGAGTGGTGAGGATGTTGAATAGCAACAGGAATTAAGTTCAAATTCAGGCAAAATCATTAATATACATGCTGCTCAAACAAGGATAAATATTGCAGGCTTGCATGCCAGCACACACCAATGCACACTTGGCACTCCAATTTCTTGCTGCCTGTGCTCAGAGATGCATTGTTATATCACCTAGTCTGCTCACTGCATGTGCAGAATTGCCTTTCTAGAGTATACAAGGTATGTGTCCTTCTTGTCACTCAGCAAGTATCACTTACTTTCTATTTCATTTAGAGTATTATCTTACAATGTTTTATATGAGGGGCATGCAGTATTACTGCAATGATGGAGGTTGTGAATATGGAAGCCACAGACAGTGAGGGGGTAGTGATGACAACGTGACTTCAGTCTCTTCATGTGCATTTTCCTGGGCAACCAGAAATTTGCATGCCAACTTGCATGCTTGTGCACACTTGCACAAATGTACCCTAATTTTTTTGATATAAGATCATTAAGACAATATTATCTACTTTTGTGACTTGAATAACTAATTTTTATTAACTTTAATGCCTTTGAACAATGTCAACATTGAAGATTTAACTTGTGTGACCACTTCACCAAATTGGAATTTGCTGGTAGGCCTGTTTACTAGCAAGAGGAGGTCAATGAGGCAGTTGCTTGAGATAGTGCAGGAAATATATATATCTTTTATCTGCCCAAATATTTTATTTGATGATTGGGAAGATCAAGAGATTGGAAATGATTAAAGGATAAAAGGCTATTTACCCTAACTGAAAGTTGAAGCACTCCCCAATCTCAGAAGTAATAAAAGTTCAATTTTTTAACTTCTTATTTAATCTCTATCATAGCCCAAGTCATAGCAAAAACTACATTATATTATGAGCTGCACTGGACATTGCTTTGGAATGCAAGTCGTGTGCAAGCACAAGGAAGGCCATTCAAAGTACATGCAAGCCATGCACAAGCTATGTGCAAGTGCACACAAGCCATGCACAGGCAGTGCACAAGTGCATGCAAGCTATGCACAGGCAGTGTGCAAGTACATGCAGGCTGTGCAGAAGCTGCATGGATGATAAATAACTGCATGCAGGCTGTGCACAAGCAAATGTGATAGGAGTGTTAAATGCATTGTTTCAAAGGATGGGTGATTTGTAGCAACAATGGTAATAAATAACATTTGAATTTTAAGGAGAGGAAAAAGGCTCCAGAAGTTATTGACTTATGTAATCCTCCACCCCATCTACATCCTATACCTTTTCAAAAGGGAAAGAAGTCTCAGAGTTCTAAGTAATTCCTTCTCTAATGTAAAAAGCCAACATAATTTCGATTTATGTCATATCCCATTGTAGTTGTCACTCGTCACTATCCTGTCACATTCCAATTCACCACAAATTCCAAGTCCTCGCAGCCACACCTTGGCTGTATCGGCCACATCATCGGCCAACAATGCGTTTCAGATATTCAGCATCTAGTTTTCATTCTCTACTAGTCCTCATTTTTATTAGTCTTCATTCTTTACTAGTCTTCATTTTCTACTAGTCTCATTCAAGTTCTTATCTTTCATCTCCACAAAGCCTTTCGGTTAGTTTTGTAGTATTCATACATTCTTGTTCATCTGACTCTCTTTCTATATATTAGTTATAACTTGACTTCTACTTCCACATGTTTTGAATGTTCAAACTGGGCTAGTATTCAATGGCTTATCTATAGGAATAGCATATAAGCAGTAGTATTCAAACTGTACTTCTCCAGTTTGTTAATTGTATCATCAATCCACTTACTGGCTTGATACAATCCTTATACACTCTCAACCCCTTGTCTGATACCTCAGCCACTCCGGCCAATCTTCGGCCAATCTTCAGCCAACCCATTGCTTCTCTCCAGCAAGCTGAGCTTTTGTTGTTCATTCTTATCTCTGTCCTTATTATCTCCTATTCTAAATACAGGACTAGGATAGTGGGTGGTGCAGCACATAAGCTGAAGCCAACATCCTACATTGTCTATTGTCTCTATGTATCATAGGACTTGCTCCTCAGCCATACCATCCTATTTGTCTGGCCATGTTCAGGTCTTGACAATTTAGAAGACTTATTGTTGGAATATTGGTTAGTACAAATGATTCAATTCCCATTCATGTTTACTATATTTAGTACTATCCATCTCACCTCACTATTCAGTCACCGTTATGCAGACTTTATCGTTAGTTCCTTCATATGCCTACATTTTGTTGGTTTTATTATGTAGGTCTTTGGCTCGAGAATATGTACTTAAGGACACCTATTTGTACAGTATTCACCACATGTTTACCTCCAATTTATTGCGGTTTCCTTGTATTTCTTGAGCTTGCTGTCGTCCTTTCAATACTTATATGGCTGGTAAAAGACATAAGCATTCATTTTAAACAATAGTACGATAGGAATATGGGATATATGCGCAAACTCTGCACAAGTTAGGCGCAACACCGTGTTAATTTGGAATGCGCGCAGGTGTGCGCAAGTGCACAGCCACATCATCCTGCGCAAGTGCGCGCAAGTGTGCGCATGCATGCAACCTGGCACGCAAAAAAACCTGGTGCCCCATTTTCCTTTCTTCTTTGTTAGTTATCAGAATGCATGCTGACACTTTACCCTCAGGCCGCTATCATTGTCATTTACATGGATATTGGGCTGGTACAGGCCTTAGAAATTGTTCTCTTCTTCATTCGGCATCTCCAACACAATCATTTACGGTGATTCCTTGTTGCATGGAGTTTGTAAATTATGTCATTTCACACAATCAGTAATTGACTTAGTTTATATTCTGAGTCATCATTTCAACATTTTGCGACCACTCATCAATATTCTGTAACTACTTTCTACAGATAAGTAATGTTGCAGCCATGAGTACTATAATAAAGTTACTGTTTATTTTTTTTGCAAATGGAGTAGCATAGTAAACCATCTTCTTATACATCAAACTAGTCAAGGGGAATACAAGTGTAATAATGGAAATATTTCATGGATAATATGGTGCAATAGAGCGGCCTCAGAGTCCTAAGTGAATAAATGGAATCCAGCGCTGAAATGAGACCTTCTTCTCCTTGCGCAATTTATTTACTGCAACATGTAGCGCTTCAGCAGCAATAGTAGCATCAGGATGTGCTTGGCCAGTTCCAAAGATATGGTGATAGAAGACGTCTACTACTACAGGGGCATCCTCGTCGTATATGCTCCTATGACGTCAACAAAGTGAATTTAACTCCAGATAACAATGGCAAAATAAACCCACCACATCGTCCCCACAACTCCACGGAAACCAGCAAATAGCATTGTAGCGGCAAGATGCATGGCCTCGTCCGGGGCATTTTCATCCCCTTTGGCTGTTTCGCATGCACTGAGAAATGCTAAGGATGCATCTGGGATGGCATGTTGCATAATCTTCGAAACTTTTAAATGTCCGTCACTTAGTAAGAGAGCACTGTCAAGTGGGTTTACAGGATCCTGCGATCCATGACATGCAAAATGGACAAATGAGGCATGAGGAAGATGGGAGAGAACCTTTGCCACTGATGTGGGTGCTTCTTTGGTTCCCAGTTTCATCAGGAACGCCCTCGGTACACGGCATTCAATCATGTCCAGCTCTTTGATAGTGTGGGGTAAATTAAGATGATGATTGCCTGGCATCTCCGGCTGAATCACGACTAAGATCTTAGGTGCATGGATCTTTGGAGGAGGGGGATTGAGGAGAGCATCCAATGTTGGGATATATGACGATATGGCATAATCGGAGAAGCATTCTTGATTATCTCCTTGGAAGATCCCAGCCGCGTGGATTGGAAGAAACGAAAATGGGCCCGTGGGACACCACCAGATTCGTGATACATTATCTTTCTAAAATATAAGTAAGTAAATATCCAACAGACCATGAAAGCATGCAACCTTTAGATTTAGGCCCTGAATAATTGGACGGGCGACAGTGAGCCATAGTGTTCCCAAGATAACTTCGAATAGATCTTGAGGGGTACAGCCTGTATTCGATATTCGCGTTACATTTAGGCGATGGTCGGCACGTATTGCTTCAGGGAGGGCTTGTAATGCATCATTAGCCACTGGCAAAATCTCAGGTCGAACCCAAATAGGCGATAATGCCTTTCGTGTCAAAAAACCTAGGGCACGAGTCGCTCCCATTGAAATTTTGGGGAGTGGAAAGTGCTTCACCGAATCCTCTATGAGCACCAATGCATCACAACCAGAAGTAGTGGCATTGAGCATGACGACTGGACCATTGTAGGATGCCTGTTGCAATTTGGAAATAGACTTTGGCAGTAAAAAATCATCAAAGCCCTGCAGCTGTCTGACCTCTTCAAGAGTATGATTCCAGTCGTTGTTCAGGATACGACAATGCGTGGCCTCCTTTTCCACGTCCTTGATTTGCTGTGAGTTATCGAGCGTAGACCGGGTGATATCACGTGCTGATGCGGATTCAAGTGCACGTGAAATCGTCCGAAGTTTATCGGCTAGCTGTGGTGCAAGAGATTGGAGATCGTCAATCGGTGTACGCAACTGGAGTGCTTGGGCCCAAAATATAGCTCTACCTGCGGAGAGGAACTCGACAGCCTTGTCAAACTGGCCTTCTTGAATAGCATAGCTGCATGCATCACAAGCAAGACCACGTGCTGGAGACAGAGCCTCTTGGCGTTGTTGGATGTTTAGATCGAGGGATGCCAAGCGAGGGAGGAGATTGATTGTATACTGATATGCCTGCATAGCGGTTGAGTGACGAACAGAAGCTGCTCTGTGTGCCCATCGACGAGCAGTACGAAATCGAGAAATGACAGAAGTGGTTTCATGCTTTGATGCATCACAAAAAGATGTCATACACTCCTCCAAGTCTGCGACCTGACCCTTCTGCTTAAATCGCGTCCAAAGCGCATTTGCCAGTTTGTCTAGTGAATCAGATCGATGAGGGTGAAGTGCAGGTAATAGGACCAATGCTTCTTGGTTCAAAGCAATGGATTCCTCTAAGTCTGCGAGCTGACCCTTATGTTTGAATCGTGTCTGAAGCGCATGTCCGAGGTGGTTGAGTGAAGCATATCGATCCGGGTGAGGTGCAGGTCTCAGGACCAATGCTTCTCGGTTCAAAGCAATGGATTCCTCCAAGTCTGTGAGCTGACCCTTATGCATGAATCGCATACAAAGCACAGAAGCAAGGCAGTGGAATGAACTAGATCGAAGAGGGTGAGGTGTGGGTCTCAGGACTAATGCTTCTTGGTTCAAAGCAATGGATTCCTCTAAGTCTGCAATCTGACACTTCTGCTTGAATTGTGTACAAAGCACATTTGCGAGGTTGTGGAGTGAAATAGATCGATCTGGTTGAGGTGCAGGTCTCAGGACCAAGGCTTCTCGATTCAAAGAAATGGATTTCTCCAAGTCTGCAAGCTGACCTTTATGCTCGAATCGCATCCAAAGCGCATTTGCGAGGTTGTTGAGTGAACTAGATCGATCCGGGTGAGGTGTGGGTCTCAGGACCAATGCTTCTCGGTTCAAAGCAACGGATTCCTCCAAGTCTGTGAGCTGACCCTTCTGCTTGAATTGTGTCAAAAGCGAAAGTGCGAGGTTGCTGAGTGAAATAGATTGATCCGAGTGAGGTGCAGGGACCAGGACTAATGCTTCTCGAATCAAAGCAATGGATTCCTCCAAGTCTATGAGCTGACCCTTCTGCCCAAATCGTGTCCCAAGCGTATTTGCAAGGTTGAGGAGTGAATCAGATCGAAGAGAGTGAGGTGCAGGTCTCAGGACCAATGCTTCTCGGTTCAAAGCAATGGATTCCTCCAAGTCATCGAGCTGACCTTTATGCTCGAATCGTGTCCAAAGCACATTTGCAAGGTTGCTGAGTGAAAGAGATCGATCTGGGTGAGGTGCAGGTTTCACGACCAATGCTTCTCGGAGAAAAGTAATAGATTCCTCCAAGTCTGCAAGCTGACCCTTCTGCTTGAATTGTATACAAAGCATATTTGCAAGGTTGTTGAGTGAAGTAGATCGATCTGGGTGAGGTGCAGGGACCAGGACCAATGCTTCTCGGTTCAAAGCAATGGATTCCTCCAAGTCTGTAAGCTGACCATTCTGCACAAATCGCATCGAAAGCACAGAAGCCAGGTTGATGAGTGAAGCAGATCGATCTGGGTGAGGTGCAGGCCTCAGGACAAATGCTTCTCGGTTCAAAGCAATGGATTCCTCCAAGTCTGCAAGCTGACCCTTCTGCTTGAATTGTGTACAAAGCGCATTTGCAAGGCTGTTGAGTGAAAGAGATCGATCCGGGTGAGGTGCAGGTCTCAGGACCAATGCTTCTTGACTCAAAGCAATGGATTCCTCCAAGTCTGTGAGCTGACCCTTCTGCCTAAACCACATCCAAAGTGCATTTGCAAGGTTGTTGAGTGAAGCAGATCGGTCTGGGTGAGGTGCAGGTCTCAGGACTAATGCTTCTCGGTTCAAAGCAATGGATTCCTCCAAGTCTGTGAGCTGACCCTTCTGCCTAAACCACATCCAAAGTGCATTTGCAAGGTTGTTGAGTGAAGCAGATCGGTCTGGGTGAGGTGCAGGTCTCAGGACTAATGCTTCTCGGTTCAAAGCAATGGATTCCTCCAAGTCTGCCAGCTGACCCTTCTGCTTAAATTGCATCCCAAGCACATTTGCGAGGTTGTTGAGTGAAGCAGATCGATCCAGGTGAGGTGCGGGTCTCAGGACCAATGCTTCTCGGTGAAAATTAATGGATTCCTCCAAGTCTGCGAATTGACCCTTATGCTCGAATCGCGTCCCAAGTACATTTGCGAGGTCGTTGAGTGAACTAGATCGATCCGAGTGAGGTGCAGGTCTCAGAACCAATGCTTCTCGGTTCAAAGCAATGGATTCCTCCAAGTCTGCAAACTGACCCTTCTGCTTGAATAGCGGCGCGATGTTGTTGAGAGAACCAGATCGATCCGGGTGAGGTGCAGGTCTCAGGACCAATGCTTCTCGGTGAAAAGCAATAGATTCCTCCAAGTCTGTGAGCTTACCCTTACGCTCGAATCGCGTCCAAAGCGCATTTTCGACGCTGTTGAATGAACCAGATCGAAGATGGTAAGGTGCTGTCCGCAACCAGATTGAAGTATATAACAATGCCAACGATGTGTCAAGATCCGATACAGCACCGGACTGCCTGAAAATATCTAACATCTCAGTTCTGCGACTGAATGATTCCCTGGCCTCCTCGTCTTCTTTACCCGCTTCCAACCATAGTGAAGTCGCTTCCTGGATATCCTGAGGCTGACCGCTCCAACTGAATCTTATGCATAGGGCGGCAGAAAGAGACATTTTCAAGAGGTGTCGCTCTGGATCGGGAGGCGATCGGAGATCCATAGCTTCTCGCAATCGTAAGATTCCCTCGTCAAGGTCTGTGATCCGCCCTGTCAGGTGGAATCGCATGACGAGGGCATCCAATAAATTGAAAAGTGTAAGAGCTCGGTTCGGATGGGTGGGAGATCGTGAGAGGAGCAAATCATTATACAAACAGATGGCTGTGTTAATGCTGGAGCTCTCGACTGACTGGCAGAATTGAGGCGAAGAAGTATTGGAGAGCTGTATCATTTCGGCCTGCTTTTCATTGTTGAAAGTTCTAATTCGCGCAATGGCAGTATTATTCTGTGGGGCTCCCCTTAGTGACAGAATCACAACTCGTCGCAGATGTCAACGTACACGACCTTCAAGGGTCTCCAGCTCTGCTTCCATCATTAGCTTCAAAGCTTCATCGCTATCCACTTTCCAACCCCGGTGATGGAACCTTGCCAATAGGGCTATAGAAAGGTGGCGAAGAACATCAAGTCGTAGAGGACGGGGTGGAAATTGCTGATCTAGAACTTGACGGAGGAGAAAGATAGCGGTCTCGAGCGTCGAGCCTGGGCGGCCTTGCTTACATTCCAAAATGATAGAGTCGGCGAGCTCACGTAACTCGAAATCCTCTCGCTCTTGGACTTCAATTGCCTTGTACGTGTATACATGTTAGCTGAGAGCGTCTATTAATTAAATATACGCACTAGATTGAGATCATTCTGTGCAACATAGACATTAATTCTGGAGAAACATCCAAGAGATCGGCGAACGTACTGATTCTTGAAGCGACATGGCGAGAGCAACTACTGGGGCAATTGGATGCAGAAATCGGGTGGCTGGATGTTAAAGACACCCCGTGGCGTTCATGATATTGCTGTATATCTTTGGGCAGTGCTCAATCTTAGATCAGAATGCAGAAGGTGCAGATGCAGGCTTTCAAATAAAAAAATCGACGATTGGTAGACGCCGAAGGTTAGTGATATTCGGTGATGTGACTTGAGGAGTTTAAAATTTATAAGTTATGATCAAGAGAGATGATTAAGAATCATGATTAAGAACGATAATTAAGAATAAGCAAGTGTATATAACAATACTAATTTGATTGACAGATTGATAAGGATTGCAGCAGGTTCGTACATCCAAAATTAACAATCCTAACAAATCCCACGAGGAAATCCCGCCCGAGTCCAACGTTGATGAGGGCCTATGAATAATATGACTAGGGCACAGGTTTTTTACCGTGGCATTACCGTGCCTACCGTGCCCTACCGTGCAATCTGGCACGGCAGGAACGGTAATGGCACGGTAATGGCACGGTAATGACATGGTATGAACAGGATCGGCATGCAGCTATCTGGGGTGGCCTCTTGAACTTTTGTTAAGAATTAAAGCGCGCATTTGTACGATCGAACTAGCAGGGAATACCTCGTGACTCGGAATTGACCAACAAGGAGTTACAACTTATAAAAAGGGAAGAATCACAGTGCTGCCGTGACAGCTGTACATAGACCTCTTCTCACATCATCAAATTTAAGAATATTGAAATAACTTACTTAAGTTGTGGAAATAGAATACTATAGTGTGTTACCTATAGAGTAAATAGGCTGAAGGAATTTAATCAACAGCGGAAAAAAGTTACAGGCTAGTCTGTCGACCAGCATGGGAACTGAATTCAATCTCCGAAATTTCGAGCTGCTCAGTGGCGCACAAGCTGTATGAGAATAGTAGTGCCTCTGAAATTACAGCCAAATGGTAGTAATAGATCATGAATGAATTCAAAAATTGTTTGACTGTCCAAATTATTATAGCAATATGCAATTTACTGAGATCTAATTAGTATATGGGAACCAGATTTTGCACTCCAAAATTTCAAGGGTTCAGAGTATTCCAAAATCAAGAGTGCACAGCTGCAGTGCGCATCTCAGAATACTTTCAATAAGTCTCAATGAAATTCTACCACACACGGTACTGCACGGTACTACATGGCACCTGCACGGCTCTGCACGGCCCTGCATGGCACTACCCGGCAGCTGCACGACTCCGCACGGCCCTGCACGGACCCCTCACGGTCATGCACGGTCATGCACGGTCGCCTCAAACATTGACACGGAACTTGCACAGTAATGCATAGTATGCATGATAATGCAAGGGAGTGGTAAATATTGGCTTATAATTCATGAAGATGTGTCCAGGGATTGAAATTAGGTTTATCCTACCGAAAACTCGAGTATTGACTCATTTTGGCAGTCACACAGATGCTAATATGAACAGTTAACATGTAGATTATAATTAAATAGCTTAAATTTGAATTCAAATGTAGATATATTTTCATTGTTTGATTGCGAAGGAAGGGGGTGCGGGAAGGAAATCACTTGCGCCTCCGCCAGGATCTAATACAATAAATGCATGATTTGATGGCAAGTGCCTGACATTAGAGAACAAAATTAAAACATCTACTTCGATAAATTTTTTTACATATGATTCAGAACAGCTGTCTCTTTTTGGTCTTATTCAAAAATGTATTCACAGTGAATGCTTAAGCAGCAGCACTGAATAATTGAAGGGTAATAGCTGCTTACAGGTTGTGCTCTCATAAATTGTAGGAAATTTTTCGCTGTAAGAACAGCATTTTGTTGTTGCAGACAGATTGTTGAGATGATCCAACACAAGTATACAAGTTTGGCTGCTACCTATTTCCATCCCCTTGTTCACTCATGTATGCAGGTGGACATGATACGGAAGCCCTAGAATGTACACTGGTATTCTCTGCCAGTGAACCACTATTTTGCAGTGTCTCTTCACCCAGTCCTACTCTGTGGCCAAGTAGAAGCACAAGCCGGTTCAGGTTCTCCACTTGACCCGCCAGTCTTGAAATTGTGACAATGTTGGCAGGTTCGCTGTTTGAGGTCTCTAAGTTTTGTAGTGGGTCTGGAGTGCCAACAGACTCTGCATTGAATTGAAGTAACTCATTACAGTTTTTCGGAACATATTCTTCATGTGCATTTGAGGATGAATTTATTACAGTGGTGTAAGGCTGCACTGCTCCTTCTTTCAAGAGGGGCAATGCTAAATTAAATTATTTATGATCCATGGAAAAAATGTTAAAAACCAAATACTACCTCTGCTACGAATTTTCAGGCTGCAAAATTTCCACCAGATAACAGAGATAACCAGGAGTAACAAAAAAATCCCTCCAGTTATGCCACCAGCTATTATTGCTGGAGGTGGTGTTTTCTGGATGGTACCAGGGAATTAGGATTATCACCTGTGTATATTTTCATCAATGCACAGTTTAAGCAGGCCCAATATATGAAGCATACATACTTGTAAACTCCGTGATACCCGTAGTGACAATATTACTAGAGCCAGCATGAGTTAATTGGGATGGCGAGCTCTGGAATGATAAGCTCTGAGATAACAAGGGAGTGGAAGATGCCCTTTTATGATGTTGCGATTAAATTCGGGACTTTTGGGTAGGAATAGAAGAGTGTATGAACTAACTGTTTCTGAATTGTTGTGAACTCCGTTAAGGACCCCGTTGAGGAATCCGTTGTGGGGCATAGGAAAATTGCCGTGGCAGAGCGTGGATTGGCGTGGATTGGCGTGGATTGGCGTGGATTGGCGTGGATTGGCGTGGATTGGCGTGGATTGGCGTGGATTGGTGTGCATTGGCGTGCATTGGCGTGCATTGTTTGTATATATTTACTGGCGTAAATCGGCGTGCATACTTAAGTGGCATGCATTGGTGTGCAGTGATGTGCCATTGTAGACCGCTCCATGCCAGAATTTTAAGCATGGCGCGCCAAGGTGTGCACATGGAATGATGTAGACACACTTCTGTATTTTGCACCTAAGTTTACCCCAATTTTTTCTGTCCATTACCCTGTTGAAATAAACTGAACAAAGTAAAGATACACAAACAAGATGACTTTATCACTCATAAAGTATGTTCAGAATATAATTGGCTATCCTGCACATTTGAAGACAGCCATCGCAGCTACCACATGGTGAGCGTGCGCTACATTTCTGCATGTGATATATGTGACCTGCGTGATCACCCCGCAATCAAACTGTGTGTTTCTGACCGAGATGTGAACTATCACATATTTGAATACATTTGTAAAATATCAATATGTTAGAAAAATTTACACCACACTTATGGAAAATATGAATTAGCTTGCATATTAGCATGCACAGCATGCATGAGCGCGTATATTGACGTGCATGCACATGCATTGGCGTGCATGAGTGTGCATTGGCGTGCATGAGCATGCATTGGCGTGCATGAGCGTGTATTGGCGTGCACATTGGCGTGCATGCGCATGCACATTAGCGTGCATATTAGTGTCCATGGCCGTGCATGACCGTGAAGCAGTGTGTATGCAGGGTGTATGTTAACGTGCAGTGAAATTCTGTTTAACTAACCCATACAAAAATCTTGAATATTTATAAGTTTGTAACCAAAAGTATGGTGGCAGAATAAGTATTGCTCCATCAATAGACATCCTAGCAATGACACTCAATTATTTTGTCAAATAGAATTGCTGTTCTTACATTGACAAACAACATCTAGTGCACCAACCCCTGGCAGAATTTTTGCCGACCTGACTGATTTTGTTTTTGATGAGTATCAATACTTACTTTTTTTGGTGATCAAGAGCCATTCTACTTACAGCCATGACACCACTTTATTGAGTTAATACTTGAGTCCAATATTACTACAGCTACACTATACCAAAGCTGTAAGCTTATCAAGGCAACTTAAATTAGTAGTTTTGGGCACTGATTGTTGATATCATCTTGATTTGAGCATAATTACAGTAGTATGAACCTTTGTGATTATAAAATTTCCTCTGTTCTTTTTATACTAGATTTTATTCTACCAGTGATCTATGCAGTATTAGAAGGAGAAATCTATATATTTCAGCTGATTATGTAGAGTACTTGTTTTTAAGTCAAGCAGTATATGGAGGTAAGCCACAGATATACCATATTAGGTATAAGTATGCACATCAATGCACGCCGATGCACGCCAGTAAATATATACAAACAATGCATGCCAATGCATGCTCGCCACGCCATGCCACGGCAATTTCTGGTTGCCCCTCCATTGTGGGCTCCGTTGTGAACGACACCCTTTTATGAATTTGCAGTCAAATTCAGGACTTTTGAGTAGAAATAGAAGAGCATATGAACTAACAGTTTTTCGGGCGTAGAGTCAGTGACAGCACTGGATGATACAGTGACCTGAAGTCCAGCTTTGGTAAATTGGCCAACAGTGATACGTGAAACCGTGCTTGAAGTTGCAGCCATAGAGCTGCTGAATTTCTCCTCAAATTTTAGTAATATAATAGAATGTAACTGAAGAGAGGTTGAATAGACTTATGTATGTTGTTCCCAACTTGTTTGAAAGGATTCCTACTGGCACATGCATGTTATCAGATAGGCTGTAGGTAAATATACGTAGTAACACATACATGAATGCTATGTTTTCCACATACATAAATCCACTTAAGCCCATGTACATAAATCACTTAGATGCAGTTTAAACATCCACCAGGCACACAATCCCCACAGTGAGAACCTACTTATGAGCATTTCAGAAAGCACTGGGTGATGGATACCCACAAACTGAGTGGTGAACAGTGGCTTGAATTGTTGAGATCTGGGTGCTGAATACCTGCAGAATATTAAATATTGAGCACTGGGTGCTTGTTACCCATTAATAATAATATATTCAGTACTGAGTGCTCAATACCCGCTGGGATGCACATATTAAGTGCCAGGCACTGAACACCCAATAGAAAGGAAATGTTCAACATGGGGTACTGAATACCCATTGGAAAAAAATATGTAATGCTGGGTGCTAAATACCCATTGGAGAGGAAATATTATTACAGGGTGCTCAATACCTATTAGAAAGCAAGTATTAAGCTTGAATGAAAAAATTAAGCACAGGGTGCTGACTACCTGATGGAAATAAAATGTTCAACACAGGGTACTGAATACCCATTGGAAAAGAAATATTCAATGCCAGGTACTGAATACCCATTGCAGAGGAAATATTTATTATGGGGTGCTCAATACCCATTGGAAAGCAAGCATTCAAGTTTGAATGAAAACACTCAGCACAGGGAGCTGAATACCCAATGGAATGGAAATGTTTAACATGGGGTAATGAAAGCCCATTGGAAAAGAAATATTCAATGGTGGGTACTCAATACCCATTGAAGAGGAAATATTTATTATAGGGTGCTCAATACCCATTGGAAAGCATGTATTCAAGCATGAATGAAAACACTTAGCAGATGGTGCTGAATACCCAATGAAAAAAAAAGTTCAACACAGGGTACTGAATACCCATTGGAAAAGAAATATTCTATGCCAGGTGCTGAATACCCATTGAAGAAATATTTATTCTGGGGTGCTCAATACCCATTGGAATGCAAGTAGTATTCAAGGTTGAATGAAAATACTTAGCATAGGGTGCTGAATACCCGATGGAAGGGAAATTTGCAACACAGGGTACTGAATACCCAATGAGGAGGAAATATTTATTATGGGGTGCATGCCCATTGGAGAGGAAATATTCATTACTATGTGCTTGATACCCATTGGAAAACAAAAATTCAGTACAGGGTGCTAAATACCCATTGGAAAGGTAATATTTAACACAGGGTGCTGAATACCCATCAGAAATAATGTAGCAAACACAGGGTGCTGAGTGCCCATTGGAGAGGATGTATTCATTACGG